>JAJHUR010097834.1:7837-18478 GCA_027495735.1 Lutjanus campechanus
CTGATTTTGGGCTGTGAGACTGTCAGACAGTATCTCATCAAGTCACCTTACGTAGGCCTAGGGCTGCTCGATGATGGAAAAAATCACAATCACGATTATTTTGGTCAATATTGAAATCACGATTATTTACACGATTATGTCTTTGAATTTGGAACAGCATTTATTGATTTTTTTAAAACACTCTCCTGTTAAATATATAAAAATATCTTGTAATGTAGTAGTAAAAAATAAACTGTTGTACTGCACTCAATCTTTTGAAAACAAGAAATAAATAAAATACAATAAGAGATAGACGCTGCTCAGCCTCACCCTCTGCCATCTTCACACGTGCTTAACCCTCTGGACACTACGGCATCGCCCGCAATGACTGGGGATATCTTTTACTTAATCGCGCATATTTCTGGAATGCTGATAGACAGAAATTTACTTTTTTCTTTGGCGAAAAGGGGACATCTCAGCCTTTCAAACGGCACCTCCGTTGTGTCTGTGTTATGCTCCCTCGATTTTCAGTGTCCAATAGGAAAACCGTGGGCCGTCATATAGTGTGCCAGTGTCCAATAGGAGACCCGTGTGTTGCACAAAGATCCTCTATTCACGGTAAGATGGCTCCTCTGTTGACTTCTATGATCGCTACAGCTGAAACGCAGCCGTGAATGTAATCTCTCAGAACGGAAACACCAAATAATCGTTTTTCCTCGATTATATGAATTTTGAGAGCCAAAATCGTAATCGCGATTAAAATTCGATTAATTGAGCAGCCCTACTACATACACTATATTTTGAATATTTTCACAACTTGACCTTGCTACCACACGCCCTTTTCCAACGAGAAACGACCATTATATGAGCAAAATATCAATCTGTCGCCCTCAACCAAACTCCTTTGGTAAAAACAGTATTTTTACCTTTCAGAACATGGGAGCTGCTGCTCCACTTCTGCCTCCACCAGTTAGTTTGTTTGTGTTATTTTGAGACTTGAGTGAATTCAGAACTTTAAACGTATAAAAATAAGTCATAAAAAACCCAAACAAGGCAGCAGTTTGAGGCAGCAGTAGAACAGCAACTCCCCTGTTCTGCAAGGTAGAAATTGCTGATTTTACCAATGGAGTCTGGTTGGTTTAGAGAGAGCGATATTTAGCTTATGTAATGGCAGTTTCCCATCGGAAAAGGCTGTCTGATGACAAGGTTAAGAGGGGAAAATATTCTAAATATAGTGTACACTTAAACTGATGTTGATTTTTTTTGAGGTAGACCTTTTTCTAAGTGGCTAAAATACATTTTGCTGCTGACTCTGCCCACAGCAGAGCATTGATTAACTTCCCCACTGGTGCTCCTGCTGCTTCTCCAAACTGGAGACGTGTCGACAGCCATCCACTGTAGAATAATACCCTGACTATCAATGAGTACCTCACTCCAAATAATCTAAACTACCCCTTCAAAGTGTTGGTTCAACCATATTATTCTACTGTGTCTCTATTCTCAAGCCAAGGTCTTGAGACGTCTGTCTCTGAAGTGGACGGAATTTCAATTGTTGCACTCACAGCGTTGAAAATATCGAGCAGTTTTTGTCAGAACTGATAAACAGTCCCGATGAAAACTGTTGACCCCCGTGTTCTGTGTTGCTGTTAATGGAGAGAAATGCTGCTAGTGATTTTATTCTGAGCGCGTTTCAATACTGTGAGCACCACAAATGAAACTCCACGAAACAGGGTTATGTTTTGAGCCACGCTCGTTGTTTGACGGACAGATGTCTCTGCCTTTCACAGTCAGCCCTGGTGATCACCTGAACTCCATCCAGGTTCCTCCACATCACCTAAATTCGTATTTTTAGTCTCCAAAAATGACTGACAGGCTGGCACCGGGGATTAAACTCAAATCTTGTGCTTCAAAACAGAAACTTATGGTCGATGCCACAGTTTTTCTAGAAACTGTGATCCAATTTTTTTATCTGAAAAGACAAGTCTAACCAGGTCAGAAAGCCACGTAAATATAAAATACATTTGCCACTGGGACTGTATGTTAAAGACTTTTTTAAAGGTTTCACATCCCTCGAAGTTTTAACCCCTTTAAATTCTCATCTTGTATTGACACAGCATGCATTTGTGTGCTTCTTTTTAGACAAAGTTGTCACGTTATTGTTGATACTGACAAAAGGCAGAGATTGTATTTGTTGGAAGTTGCTGCTTGAATGCCCTGAAGCCTTATAAGATATAAGTAAATAGCAATTAAGTCAAATTTTATGTCCAATTCCAATAAGACCAATGAGTAAACAGTCTGAAATATAAAGGCTGATAAGTAAAAATATCAAATTAGTAGAGGAGCACAATTAATGTAATTGTGTTCTTGGTACCAAAATATTTACCAAGCCTGCTGTGTTTGCTGCTGTGATTGTCCTTCCTGAGCATTGAACCATTGATGGGAAATGGGAAAAAATCTGGGTTCTGTGGGTGGAACCCAGGTGAACTACATGTTTGCAGCCATGTATAGAAAACAAAACTACTTGTTAAGTGTGTGAACTGTGGTGTTTCAGAAAGGATACTTTAACCCTTTTTTCCTTTAGGTGTTCTCATTTAAAAAAAGAAAAGAAGAAAAAAAAAAAAGAAAAATCTTAAGATGATAGCTAACCCTTAGGGGCTTTTTGAGTCCCCCAATCCAACATTATTACACTGTTGTACAATGTCTGGTTACAATGAAAAATATCTCCTCTCTTTTTTGTACTGTAATGGGAACGAGCAGATAGGAAGAGCAGTGTGGTTGTACAATATTTAAACACGTGACGGAAAACGATGCAGTTCTCAACTAAGTAACGGCCAGGGCTTTTATTGTGAAGGAGGAAAACATGGTTATTTACAATAAGAGACACAAAAAAAACAACTTGTTCCTTTGGGGGCATTTACCTAAACTGCTTGGTTCTTTTCTGGGGTTGGTCACCAGCTGGGTTCCTACACTCTGAGAAATAAGGGCTCCAAAAGGGTTCTTCCTGAGGGGCAAAATAAAGGGTTCCATTAAGAACCCTTTTGATCCAAAGAAGACAGTGTTCTTCAAAGACTGTTGAAATCCTCGAAGAACTCTTTCATCCAGGGTTCGTGACGGTTTTTTTTTTTTGTACCTTAATACAAAAGGGTTCCTAGGTGGATTCTAGATAAAACCCTTGGAATATAAAAGGTTCTCTGTATAACCCCCTGAGTGTGCTCTAGATAAAACCCTTGGAATATAAAAAGGTTATCTGCAGAACCTCCTTGGTGGGTTCTAGATAAAACCCTTGGAATATGAAAAGGTTCTCTATTGAACTTTTGGTGGGTTCTAAGTTAAACTACTATCCACCTCTGAAGGTGGAAAAGTTCTGGATAGAACCCCCCAGAGAGCATTCTGACTGGAACCATTACACCATAGACTGGTTCTCTGTAGAACTTCTCATAGGGTGTCCTGGGTGAAACCTTTCACAGATTGTTCTAGATATAACCATTTCTGTTGTGTTCTAGGTAGAACTCTCTGAAAGTGTCCAAGTTGAACCTTTATAAAAATAAAAAAAAAAGTTCAGGAAACACAAAAGGTTCTTCTTTGGGGACAAGCCAAAGAACCCTTTATGGTTCTAGTTAGCATCGTTATTTCTAAGAGTGTAGTGAACCTACAGATCCCTGTGAGATCGATCTCACTCACGTTCTGACACTCCAGTATCTTCTGTCCATGACCAGTAAGGGCAGCGGCTGACTCGAGGCCCGCCCAGTCTGCCCAGTCTGCCCAGTCAACAACATGTGGGAATGTAGCAGCCCCACTCTGCTCCTCGGACCTTGTTATACCTGAAAAACCGTTTGAGTTGGTGCTGAATCTCTGTTTTTCAGGACCAGCTTGTAGCTTTTTTGAAAGTAAACCTGTTTGAAAACTGTTGTTGTAGAAATAAGCTTTGTCAGGCAGCTTGTTGCCCAGCTTGAACGCCCAGTGTGTAAACCAGATGACCGACTGGGAACGATCTGGGTAATGAAGCTGTCAACCCAAAACTGTTTGTTGTTCTGTGATCATTTTAATAGAAAAACGACTATGAATCCCTCACTGTGTGCAGTCTCTTGACTGTAATATTCCCCGTTTACCCAAAGTTACGCCCCTGCTGACAACACACTGGATACTTGTATATATGTTTAGTTTGTTTCCGACGCATTTCTCTTTTCAGACTGTTGTCTCCATAGTTTGACACTAGAATCTCTCCTTCTTGCCTTTCTTCCCATATAAATCTGATTACCTGATGGTGGGTTGTGATGTTGCCTAGAATGATTGTTTACAATTTTATTCCATTTATCTCTGGATATTCTGTAAATATTGTAATTCATTGTCTTTTTTTAACTTGATAATAAAGTTATCAGATAACGGTTCATTGTGTTTATCTCCTCTTTGTGCAGACACATCATATGAATTCAATTGACTCTTCCTAAGTCCCGCCCCTTTTTAAAATCTGTGCTCCAATAACAGTTCAGCTTGGAAAGAAACCTCAGTCAACTTTATTCGTTTCCTGTTTCCTGTACTTACATGTATTATGTGCTAGTCTATGTTGAAGAGAAAGCCAAATTTTGAAGATTATTACAAGATTTTGCAAGGGGATCTAAAAAGTGACATATAGTCACATCTTAAGTTAGCTACCAAGCTAGCTAATTATACAGCTAGCTAGTTACGTATCTCGTAATTTTATCAGATTTTGCTATCAGATGTAACTAGCTCGCTAACAATTGATGACTTAAGCTAGCTTGTTAGCTACAATTTGGCTACAGAGCAAAGCACTAGCTAGCTAACAACTGAAATAGATTATCTAGCTAGTTAGCTAGCATTTTGCTAACATTAGCTAACTCAAGATGTGACTATATGTCACTTTTACAGGTTCCCCACCAACATCTTTCAACCGTCTTCAAAATGTGGTTTCCTTTTCAGCATAGACGAGCCTAGCATGTAGCATATGTACATACAGGAAACAGGAAAGCAGAAAGTGGACTGAGGTTCCAAAAGGGCTGTAAAATGTGACTCTTTCGAGCTTAACACCTAGATGTTAAGGGTTAACACTGAGCTTTGTGATGATTTAGACATAGAATTATGGGAACATGCAGCACTTCTACCTTGTAAATTAACTTTTATATTTTCTGCAGACTTGATATCACGCATGATATCACCTGCTGATGTATGATGTGTAACTTCTGCTGCCCTCTAAATCGGTGAATTATGCATATCAGCCCAGATGTCAAAGTATTATAATTACCTGATAAGAAAGCTTCCTGAATAGCAAATTGAGAATAAGGTGTAAGTGAATTGCATCACTCTCAAGGGCAAAGGAGCGAGTCAGAGAGGGTGGCTGGATCAGATTTGATTTAATAGTATTTAATGTCATTGCCTGCAGTTAAATGCTGGATATGGTTCTGAGAAAGAGAAGCCACCATCTTTATTTGCTTCTTTGTATTATAAGAATACTCAGTCAACGCAAATATCTGTCTCCATGTGGGAGAACAATAAATCTTGACCATAAATTTAAAACAAAAACATGAGATAGGCAATCATTTACAGTCAGCTCAGAAGGTCATGAGGAAGTGACCAGGGAGAGGACCAAATACCTGACTTCCACCACTGGAGCCAGCCTTATCTTGAGCAGGCCTCTAAGCTAAAAGACTTTTAAAATCATATTCGCAGCATGACTCAAGGGATGGCAGCTGGTCTTAAGCATGTTTCCATTAGTTTATAATCACCTGAAATAAGAATTGTTGTATTTTTATTACCTTAGAATGAACCATTTATATCTACAGAGGGAGCGGGTCCTTTAGCACGAAGACCGCCATGTTGGACCGCTATGTTTCTATAGTTTTCTTTTCTTTTATTTAGGTTTCTGCATGACTACATTGCTACATATAAGAGTTTCTATTTGGAAAAACTTTCTTTGAGGTATCTCATCATCCAGTAGATGGATTGGCATGATGTTGTGAAGATACTGGACAGGTTGTCATGACATTTGGTAGACATTCATTTTCCCCTCAGGATGAATTGTGATCACTTTGGTCAGAATTTAAATTCGTCAAATACTTTGGTTTGTGACCAAATACCAGGTGACACTGCCATCGGCAGCAGCTGCACTTTGTGTTTAGCCCTAATTGTCAGTAGCATGCTAACATGCTAAAACTGAGGTGATTAACATGGTAAATATACCTGCTTAACATCAGCATGTTAGCATTGTCACATAAGAGTGGAGCTCGTTCATTGCTGTACCATTTGTACCTGCGTATCGCTGTGTGAAACTTGCTAACTGGCCAATCTTAGCATGCTAACTGTAGCCTATATAAAGATGGATGGCATGTCTCTACTTTTTCCCTCTGTACAAAAATAAAGCCAAATTATTCTGATTATGGGTGCTGCTATCTTGCACTGAATCCTGAGACCAAACTCATCAGCAGAATGAACACCTGAAGAAACATAAACATGATATGAAGGACCTAAATTGACAGAAACCACCTTTGGGGAAATTTAATCTGATGTGTACTTGGATGTTTTAGTTTCGCCCATGTCCCATCCACTAACATGGAGGGGGCGGGGTTTATAACCTATACTGCAGCCACCAGAGGTCAATTAAGATGCTCTGGCTTCACTTTTGGGGAGCGGTCATGTCATGTCATCTTTAAGACGGCGAACATTGTCACATTGTCGTTGTGAGCATGTCAGCATGCTGATGTTAGCATTTGTGCAGGTTTTTTGCTGGTGACACTCAGTGGAAACACTCTAATGACGCAGTAGTTCACACAGTTAATTACTCTTCATCCAAAGTTAATCATGAGCTTTGTAAAATGTCTTAGCGGTAATCCATTCGAGCTTTCGTGCAACATGTTTCCCATTTTCAGTGACACAGAGGATTTCCTCTGTAACATGTCCACAGAGCCCTTGGAACAACCAATAATAGTCCCGGCAGCTTGTCCACAGGAAATAGCTTCGGGCTGAGAAGGCATCTCAGTGGCCTTCACTTTGTGTTCCACCCTTCCACCCTTCAGCTGCTCTCCCTCTCTCTCTCTCTCTCTCTCTCCCTCCACTCCACACCCTGCAAGAGCTCTGCAGACCAAAACCACAAACCCTGCAAATGCCAGTCGTGAGTGTGTACGTCTTTGTGTGTCTGTGCAATGCAGCTCTTGCATCATGAATAGCACAAGTCCCTGAGATCAGCCAGTTCAATCAGCTGTCTTTCCACTTTATCTCTCACTGTTGGTCTTGTTATTTAGTCCCTGTATCACCAAAAAACAGCATGTGGAGTTTTCTGTCTCTGGTGTCTTCCTATTCAAGGTTTCAATTTCACACATGTCCCCAGCATTTCCTCTCCTGCCTGTTTTAGAAGGGGCCAAGTCTTTATTTCACATGTCTAACATCATCTCTTAAAAATATCTCCAAGTCACCAGGGATCAGGCTGTAATCTCTGTGGCTCACCACTTCAGAGGGGGCCCGATGGCAGACTGACGACCCCTGGAGACAGGAGCAAGAGGCACAGCCACAGTGGGGAGAGGGGAAAGGAGGACACTGCCGCTGCTGCTGCTGAGTGGAGCAACATAAGGAATGCCTGATGAGAGCGCGCTCAGGCCAAGGCAGGCGAGGGCACTGCTCCTGTCGTAATAACTGGATGGGGAGAGGATTGAGTGGAGCAAGAGGGAGGAGGGACAGTCAGGCTAGGTTGCACCAGCAAGGATTATTTTTTAAATCATTAAATCATGGGTTTAACTTTAAATTATGTTGCCCCAAAATTAAAAAATAGCATAAATTAAGAAATGTAAACCCATTTACTTTTTACTCAGCCTAGATTAAATTGAATTCTGTTGCAAAAAATTTTTTTAACCTTCAATTTAAAAGTTCCTGGAGGAAAGTTGAAGGACAGACTCAACCCAGTTAAGTTTTAGGATGCATCTCTTCTTTCTTTCAGTAGTTGATTCATTAAAGCAACCTGCCAGTTGCTGCCATGTCTCTTTTTCCTTACTGCACTTTTTAAAATCCTCTTTTGGCCATATTGCACCATTAATTTGGCCACTCAAAGGAGGATAAATTAAAGCTTGTCTACTGAACCATCATATGTAGGCTAAATAAGGTTTTAGCTAGCAAACACTAACCTTTCCTCTCTTTTGAGCTAGCAAACAATGTAACATTTTCCTAACTTTTGAGCTAGCAAACAGTGTAATGTTTTCTTAACTTTTTGCTGCATTCAAGGGAACTCATGAACTCGTAATTACGACACAGAAGTCATGAGTACAACATTGTGAACTCAGAACTAACAAAACTTTCAGTTGGAGGTTCTGTGAACACGACACGAGGGAGGCATTCAAATGGGTTCATCTCGTAAACATGGTAAACACAACCTCTTTTATCGCACCAGTAAACTGGCAAATAATGTAATGTTTTGTTATCATTTATGCTCGCAAATAATGTAACATTTCATGAACTTTTAAGCCAGCAAAAATTTAACATTTTTTTAAAAGTTTTTAGCTTGCTAGCAAACAGTGTAACATTTTGTGTACTTTTTAGCTAGCAAACAATGTAATGTTTTGTTAACTTTTTGACTACCAGACAATGTCACGTTTTGTTAATTTTGTAGCAGCGATAAAGTCATGTTTTGTCAACTCTTTAGCTAGCAAACAATGTAATGTTTTGGTAAGTTTTTAGCTAGCAGACAATATAATGTTTTGTCAGCTTTTTAGCTAGCAAACAATGTAGCATTTTCTTAATTTTTTTTGCTGCCTTCCAGTGGAACAAGGTGTTGTAAACACAACATGAGGAAGGCATTCAAATGGGCTCATCTCGTAAACATGATAAACCCAACCCCTTTTAACACACCAGTAAACTGGCAAACAATGTAATGTTTTGATAAGTTTTTGGCTAGCAAATACTGTAATGTTTTGTTGAGTGTTTAGCTAGCTAGTAAACAGTGTAATCTTTTACAACTTTTTAGCTAGCAAACAATGTAATGTTTTGTTAAGGAATACAGAGCAGCCAGAAGTTTCTCCCTGCCTTTTACAGTTACTGACAGTATTTGAATTCATTTATTCATTCACTTATTTTAATTTGGGTAAACAAGCATCTCCATACTGATTAAACTCAATTTAATTTTGTTTTACATCAATTTAGTTTTGCTCAACTCTGATCAGAACTAATTGGATCAAATTAATCTTTGTTGGAGCAACACAGTCTAAGAGTGGCAGAAGCACAGGGGGAGATAGTTGAGAGGAGTGGCAGATAAAGATAAACAGACGCATACATACAGTCAAAGAAGGTGAGAAGGGGTGATATGAGAATAAGGGAGAAGTGGTCTGGGGAAGGGACCTCATTGAGCTTTAGCAGCATATTATCTCTAACACTTAACAGTCCTCTCAAAGTCAGAGCTGGGCAGCGTGGCAGTATAGGAGACAGAAGTCAGTAAAACTTCTGAATACTGAGTGCTGGATATTGAAAATCCTCCATGCTTGAAGGACCTGAGATTTGTTGAAACTTGTGATAACAGCGTAAACTGCTATCTAAAGTTCAGTAAGGACAGCATGTCTGTTCCACCAATGTCAGCCTTGAGAGGAATGTGATGAAGAAGCTCCAAAAACATTCAATTTATTTATCCAAAGATAAACAGCAGGATTCTTGAAACAAATTCAAATTAGCCACGTAACAACATTTTTGCTTGAGTGGTTAAATTGTTTCTCAGGGACAACAACGACATTATGTTCATGATTAAACCCAAAGTCAGCCGTGTGTGCTTTTGTTCATTTGTATGTTACCTCCCATTAGCTTGTACTGTATTACATGGTGAAATAACATTTTTTTTTAAATTCAGTTCATAAAAGGCTCTTTAAATTTTTTAAATAAAGTATGGATGAAGTATGGAGTCACAGGGATGCCACAAAAAATCTAAAGCTGTAAAAGAATAATAAAATGAATGTTGAAATATAAAGAGAAATAAATAAAATAATAAATAAATGTTCTTAAATTTTTTAAAATTATTTTAAAGACAAATAGCAACATTTACAATAATAATTATAAGCATTTTCATTGTACACATTATTTTCTTTCCTTTTTTCTATATTTTTAAAAATATTTATTTATTCCATATAAATTGCCCTATTTTGTATAATAAATACATATAATACATTATATAAATACATTTCCATATAAATTGCCCATTTTTTGTATGTATATTTCTAACCTATTTATTTCTATATAATGTAGTTTAGTCATTGATCTTTAGCCCTTGACTTTTCCTTCACTTGCTTGAATGAACATCAACAAGTGAGTCACCACTCAGCCTGGGCAGGAAGGCCCGCCCAAAGCTAAATGACTGACAGCTTGGCCCTTCATAAAAAAAATAGCAAAAACAGAGGGGAAGGGAATAAGGAAAGATGAGGCAATAAAATAAATAAATGATATATGAAAAACGAAATATATAGAGAAAATAGATCTATGTCCATGCACAAAATAAATATATAACGTTATATTTTTTTTAAAATATAGAAACTTAAATGAACAAATAAATGTGAAAATAAATACTCAGAACTATTCCTCTATAATTTTAATATTTGTCTTGATATTTCTTGATATTTTCCTCATATTTCTCTTAATATTTCCATATTTATTTTCTAATAGTTTAAAGATTTATTCTTTTTTTTT
>JAJHUR010097836.1:0-11291 GCA_027495735.1 Lutjanus campechanus
AATGTGCTAAAAAGTGACTTTCAAAAATTCACACCACTTTTTAAAACATGATTTGAAGCTAAATGTGATAAAATGTTGCTGTTATTTTCAGCATGACCAACTTTACAAACGGCGCCCCATACGTTCATGCATCTCAGAGCTGTGCAATACTTGTGTGTATGGGGCTCTTTGCAGGTGTGTGCGATGTGTGTTTCATAATAAAAAACAGCTGCTGGATTTTGATCTTTTGCACAAAAACTCCACATGAAAGTGAGTGAGTGAAAAACAGTGCGACTTGAAAGTTATGTGCGCTTTTTAGGCATAACGGCACAAAGTCATGTAATAAGTATACATGAACACATGCACACAAACAGACATGAGTTCACACACACTGTGTGCCATGTGTGTTTCACAAAAAAAAACAAACAGCTGATGGATTTTGATCGCTTGCACAAAAACTCCACATGAAATGGAGTGAAAAACAGAGCGACTTGAAAGCTATGTGCGCTGTTTAGGCATAACGGCACAAAGTCATGTAATGTACACAACATACACACGAACACACGGATTCACACACACACTTAGTCACACACTCACATAAATACACTGCCTCAGAGCCTTTGTGAAGGGGGGGCAGGGGAATGATGCGATACTGCCATCTAGTGGGAAAGAGGTATTTTCTACCTCTTCCATATACGGCAAGACTGACGTCACGAGAGAAAAAAAAATTCCGGGTGAAAATTTAAAGCCACAGCTCTCAGACGAAGCCCAGCAATGAGAAAATGCATGATTTATGAATTAATGGCATAAGGATAAAAAATAGTGGTTTTAATGGGAGTAAATTAGCAAATTTGGCTCACTCTGCGCGCAAACGTTACTGTAGTTAGTTTCTATTGTATACAATGGCTGAGTTTAGTGGCTGGGTCAGAATTTTAAAAATCTTGCAAAAATGAACAACTTTTGAATTATAAGCCATTATAAATTGTGAAAAATAATATGATTTTTTTTTTTTTTTTTTTACATCAAGTGCAAAGTGTGCGGATTACGCTCACCTGGTACCAGAGGGTTTTAAGAACTAGCCAACTTAATTAGGTTAGGTTGAATAATCCACAATGGTTGGTATAAGAAACTGACCCGTTTATTCTTAACAGGGTTAAATAAACACACTTTAAACTTGAACTTCAAGAACAATAAATAAGAAAAATGCTAGTTTGCTTTGGCTGCTTTGGCCCTTAAAAATAAATCCACACAGGTATCCACACAGGAACAATGCCATCAGTGCTCTGGTCTAGAACAGTAAGAGTGTAAACCAGGGCTTATTTCACAAATTGTACCCAAAAGCCATCAGTGCAAACAATACTGTAAACTATATAAAGCAAAACACACACAAAACCTGAGTAGAAAATAAATAGTGCTGGAAAACGCGGACAGGACTTTTTTTTAAAACTGAAATGGACTACCTGAATTGCGGTGCGCTGGAAAACGATTTTTGAAAAAAATGGATCGGGAGTCTGGATTCGCATTTTTCCATGCAGGCCGATCCGATGCCGATATGCATTTTTTGCTAATATTGGCGGCCGATCCGATCCAAATATCGGATCGGGACATCTCTATTGCTCATTAGGCTCTTTTCTCTTTATTATAATGCCATTTTATAGCAACTTTTCCTGCAGTAGTTTCCGTCATTGATTCAGGGTCTGAGTGAAGTAACGTGAACTCGAAGCTGCTCTAGTAGGAGGAGTCCCCCACGTCCTAAAAGACCTGTGATTGGTTTAAGTCTACCGTCACGAGGCAGATTCTCTAAATGCTGAAAATAGAGACAGAGGTAGCTCTCTCTCTCTCTCTCTCTCTCTCTCTCTCTCAAAACACCTGATTTACAATATGCTTAAAGGTTTTTATGAAATTATTTCTCAATTATACCAAAACAATGTTGCCTACTGGAGCTTTAAATATCTCATTGGCTGCCAGAAGTCTGATCTGTGTGTGTGTGTGTGCTGAAAAAGAGTCCCGTGTTCATACACAACCGTGGTTCTGTAAATGTCTGTGCAACAAAGTGGCTCAGACTGAGCTTCACAACATTATTTCAGCCAATCAGCAGGGGCATACAAAGTGGTTTCTCACAGATACTGCCTCCATTTTTATTAAATGTTTATATAATGTTCTACTTAAGTTACTTATCTCTAAATTTGCTTCCATTCTAACTTTCATCTTACTAGATCTAGTGTCACTATTTTGTTTATCCTTTTCTTGATGGGGCTGGTGGATAGGTTTGATTTACCTAACTTTTCATGCTTCAAGTGATGACGTAGAGGACATTGGCATTGTTGAAGGCATCAAGGTGCTACAAAATCCTGCTGACCTCCGCTACACTTTTGAGGTAATCCAAAAGATTTGGATGGAACTGGATGGAGGGAAACTTTCCACCAAAGCACTTGCTCTGAAAAACTCTCTCAGTGAAAGGGCCAGACTGATTTGACTGCGCTTTTTTATTTTTTAAAGTATGTTTTATTTCTCAGTGACGAGTTTATGCAGGGTTTATTACTTTTTGCTTGTGTAGCCTGGTGGAAATATAAGGGGTTAAAACAAATTAATTCCTAATAAAGTCACATAAAAATAACACAATAAGGTGTTTAAACTGAAAGTAAATTTGGTTTATAAAGGAAAATAAATGGTTAACTAAGAGATTAAGGTAATTTCTTATTTCCTAAAATGTAAAAAGTGTGATGTGTGGTTAAAATAAGCAGTTCTAAACAATATTGAAGGTTAACTGAAGAAAAACACAAAGAAAAACACACAGATTGTAGCTTTACTTGTGTTCATTTTGTTTTATTGGTTGCTTGATGTGTCAATCAGAGTTACCTGTGGCAATTGGCCAGAGTAAGAGAAGAAGCTGGGAGAGGGCGGTGTAGAAAAAAAAAACACAAGGAGAATGCGGAAAAAACGAAGGTGTACGGAGAAAGAAAGGGTGTGAGAAACTGAACATAAAACACGGACTACTGTGGTGTTGAAGGCGTTTGGATAAAAGTATCCCTGCAGTATAAACTCACAGTGAATCATTGTTGTTGCTGCGCTAAGTTAGGTGCAGTATTTTATTTCAGTTTGCTTAAGTTTATGGTTTGTGTTTTTCCAGCCAAGCTGATAGCCGCTATGCTAATAGCTGCTAATTGATAGCATTAGTTGTTAGCTGCTAAGCTAGCGCCGTGGACATTGAACTTAATTAGTTTGGCGCTAAAGCCAGTTAGCACCCTGGTCTGTAGCCTACAGCCTGCACCTGAGGAGAAGACGCGGACGAGAGGATACCAGATAGCGCACTTGGCGACCAGGTAAAGGCCCTGCTGTACAGAGCTGCCATTTCGGTACAGAGGACTGCAGCGAGCGGGAATTTTGGGATGTGCCGGCATTTCTGGTAGGCCTTCTTCTGAGTGCTTTCCATATTGGAGCCTCTCAACTCAAATCCAGTTCAGGAAAAGGGGATTTGACGGCCGCACCGCACCCGAGCAACACTCTGCCTGCAATGTTTGTTATTTTGGTATGTGCAGTGCTTTAAGTGGAAAAAAAAAAGTGCCGGTACTCCCCTTATTCGACTGTTGCCAGGTAAATTAGGCGGTGGGTAACAGCAGATCATTAAGTGATATATTTAAATACTAGGACATGATACTGATTTTTAAAAAGAAATTTGTTTTTATTGAGCTTTCAACTTTCCAGATAAATTCTGTTTGTTCACTTGGATATTGGCCCAAGGGAGGTAAAAAGGAGATCTTCAGGGGGGCGGCCCTCAAGTAGCATACAGGCTGATGCACAAGGGTTACATGCCGTCATTCCGACATTCCGCTATTCCGACATATTGCTATTTCGACATTCTATCATTACGACATATCACCATTACGAAATACCGCTATTCCGACACGACAACGTCCCACCATTCCGACAAGGCTTTCCATGTAAGGAAATGTGCGTTACTCCGAGTGTGTGTGTGTGTGTGTGTGTGGGGCGGGGGCGCTGTCCGGTGCTGAACTGCAAATGGAGATGAAGAGACCCTGATTAGGCGTTTTGCTTCTGTAAAGGAATAAATATTTGCTTGCCACAACACAATTTGCTAAAATGGCAAAGAATGAAATACAGTTTTCCCTCCAATCCCTCCAAATATGAAACTGCAGTGCGCTTGCATAGAAACAGACAAGAGGATAGAAGATTTACAATGACGGCAAATAGTTAGATTACTCATCTAAAATGTGAAAAAAAAAAGCTACAAGATTTAGATATAATTAACAGTACTGTCGGCTTCAATCGTCTCCTATTGCTTTTTAAATTATGTCGAGAGCGAGCGCGCTGGTGATTTCTTTAATTGTGTGTTCTGATTTATTTCCAAAATAAAGTTTTAGCTTCTGAAATCAGATTTTTAAACAGTTCTGATGATCTGGATGATGCGGCTTCATTCCGAACCATTGCACTGTAAACCTGGACGACCCGCGGCGTGTCTGGAGATAAAAAATAATGTTCAATGTAACGCCGGTTTTGTGCGACATGCGTAAATGCGGACACCTCAGTTATTCTCAGTCTCTGCATGTTAATGATGGTCACCTCTGTACCAGATTATATGTTTTCGCTGGAATTTTTCAGTGACTTCAGGTGTCAACTGCAGCGCCGTCATTGATATCTGTAATTGCAATTATTAATGTTGCATATGATGCTAGCGTGCATGAAGACGCACAGGCTCTGTGGAGAGCTCCGCTCCAGCTGGCTGCTGTGACAGGTGACTGACACTGTATTTCTGTTTACAGTCAGTGATCCCTGAGATTCAGACATGAATCTAACATGTTTCAGACTAGCCTGAGTTACATTAATAGCCTACGTGTAGGCATATTATGATATTTCCTGTTTCAGGAGATTTTAATAAGGCTCAGGCTGAGGGGATAGGCTTTTAAATTAATTGTCGGAATGGCGGGATGTTTTTTTTTTTTTTTAATACCGTCATTCCGACCATAGGACGCAAAAATTGTCGGAATGATGGGACGTTTGACAGAAAGGTAAGTGTTGCCATTTAGACAATTGGGGGCCCATGTTGGAGTGGAGGGATGTCGGAATAGCGGTTGCCTCCCATGCACAAGTGAACTGGCACCTACAATTTCCTGTGGACACACACATGAGAGAAATAAATAGAAGATGGAGACAGACAGTACATGGAGAAAAAAGTAAATCAATTTGGCTAAATGACATACTCCTGTGTTTGTTTCTATCATAACAAAACAGTAGACAATGACTGTTTAATATTTTAGACCTAAATATTTGATTGTAGTGCAACTTAACTGAGCAAATTCACAAATTTAGGAGGACCAACAACATGATATTATTAATGAATAAGATCTCCATATACTTACACAAATCCAACCAAATCCTGGACAAGAATCAAACTGGTTTCAACTCGCTCTAACGTTTGCATTCAACGTCCGCGAGATCTCTTCTTCACATCCTTTTTCTGGCACACTCGACTCGTGAGACCTCCTCACAAGTGAACGCCTTGCGAGGGGCAGGCGTGTGGCGCGTACCAGTCCACACTGGGTAATGTAGTATAGCCATAGGAGTGTGAGTATCACAAAGCGCAAGAGAGAAATGGAACAAGAGAGGGTACTGTGGGCTCATGTGAAATCCCGGTATGCCGTAAAAAGTCCCGGTACGCTAGAGGCTAAAATTGAGAAGTGCTGGTACTCCGTACCGGTGCGTACCGGCCCACTTAAAGCACTGGGTATGTGTGTGTGCATGTGAGTGTGTGTGTGGGCCCACTGAGAGTTATGAATAAGTGTGTTAAGCAGAGAGAAAGAGGTATTTTGACATAAATCTGAGAACATATATAAGTTTTTGAGTAACATTTTGGGTACTTATAAGTCAATTAAGTTGTGCTTTTTCTGAAGAAAGAAATTGATTGGTTTGATCATTTTGGCAGAAGGTGTTTTTGTTTATTGGAGAGTTTATTATTTGCATATTTTAAAGGGTCTTAATAATATTTTTTTAATTTCATTTTAGAGTGAGAGTATATTGTATTTGTGTTATTTGAAAAACAAACCAACAAACAGTAAACGGTTATTATTTTTCATTTAATACCATTGTCTGGGGTCAGTTATTTAAAATACTGGTTAAAGTACATATCTACTGTTAAGTGTTATTTTGTCTAGTTATTAGAGTGCAGTCAGAGTACTTTTACTTCACTCAACATAGGTAAACCTTCATGGTATCTACCTGACAACGAACCCAAACGCCCCATCATTCTTGTTAAAGGTGAGTTAAGCCCTATTCGCACGGGATTAGTATTACCTGGGAACCTCTGGTTATTTGTAATAATAGCAGAGGATGCCTGTGATCTTAATCCCGTGCGAATGCACCATGTCTGTAGTTTGTAAAGTAAAAATTCCACCGCAAATTACCTACCATATTTCGCCAAACACAGACGTCCCGTGATAATACTAGTCCCGTGCAAATCTGCATCTCAGTGATTGGGCGGTGTTTGTTCTTTTTATTGCGCGCTGTTTTGATATGAATGGCAGTTTTGAAAGTATTTTAGGTGCAAATAGTGTCTCTCGGTGAATTATATGGAGACACATCCGCAGAAAGAGTTACCACCAAAAGGCCGAAATTTTGCAGGACATTGACGTGGATGACATGTGTAACAGCATGCGGTAAGGAACATTTTAGATAATATTATCAAGCTATTATTAATTATTAATATTATTATGAATATTATCAGCCATCTTGCAGCATATGAACGGATGTTACGACAGCTTTGAAATCATATCCGGGCCTTAATGTCAGTAAATTGGAGTAATATGCAGACTTCGCTTATCCTGTGCGAATGCGCCACAAGAAACACAGAGGTGGGGGGGGTAATTTACAAATTACCAGACGTCCCCAGGTAATACTAATCCTGTGCGAATAGGGCTTTAGAGTTACTGATAAATAGCATAGGGTGCTGGGGTGCTACATTTGCAAATCTACTTTTGATTTGTCAAAGTTGTCAGCTATGTGAAATGATGTTTACAGGGTTAACCCTCATGGTTAAATTTTTAATGAAGCCCTAGTTCTTATTTGTCTTATTCAGTGTGTGGCATGTTCAGTTTTTCTGGTTTACAGTAAAATTACTTTTATTACAGTTATTCTTATTTTCTATTTGCTCTTGAGGATGCACTGTGCTGTACTAACAGTTCACATTATGTTTTTGAATGTACTGTGATAAGTTCAGTTATCTGCTGTGACTGAAGTTTGTATGTGCTTCTACAAGTACACTGAAAAGAGTGCAGAAGTTAGATTATGTGAAACATGAATCCACTGCACTTCGCGCATGTGATCCGCAGACTACATGTGAGTAGGGTTGCCACCTTGGATTTGTGAAAAAAAGGGACACTTGACCAAATGTTTGGGGCGGAGGGCTCGGGCATTATTACCAGTTCAGACTAACCAAATTAACATGAAATTCGGACATAGGAGACAGAAACAAAGTCATGTTAATACATTTAATCGTTCAAGGGTCAAAATCTCACACACACGATGCTGACTGCTAGGCAAACCAGGGTAGATGTAGGCCTACACCAGCTGATAATTTTGATGAGTCACCCCAGCCGTGAAACATCTGAGTTCAGCAGCCATGCCAACACACTAGAACACAGAGAGAGACATCACAGGAGAGATATGCAGTGGAGGTGGAGGATGTGACAGGAGCATATTTGCATTGCCAATACTAGGTTAACTATACTACATTGACTACTAAGTTATCTAGGCTATACCAAGTTGTAGGACTCCCTGTTGCCTCTCTTATTGTACCTTTGTTTTCTTCTTGACCCGGGTTGTCTATCTGACACAGATGTTCTTGAGTCTGTTGCACTTAATCTGGATGGACTCCTTGGCCTGCTGCTGCCATCTTCTACATTACATATAACTGGAAAAAATGCAGATTAAAACATGATTAGATGTGCAAATATACTAAGTTCACAGTGGAACAACTCCTCATTTCTTTGCTTACCTCTTTGTTGGGACACAGGTTGTCTCTCTGACACAGAAGTTCTTGAGCCTGTTGCATTGATTCTGGATGGACTCCTTGGTCTGCTGCTGCTACTCCATTCTGCATTAATAGATTAAAAAATACAGATGAAAACATAAATAGTGATTAGATGTGCAGATATACTAAGTGAACTTTCAGGACTTCCCACTGCTCCTCTTACCTCTTTGTTGTCTATCTGACACAGATGTTCTTGAGTCTGTTGCACTTAATCTGGATGGACTCCTTGGCCTGCTGCTGCCATCTTCTACAATAAATATAGATTTGAAATACAGATTAAAACATGATTGGATGTGCACATATATTAGGTTGACAGTTGTAAGACATTCTATTTCCTTGCTTACCCATTAAGCTCTGCTACTGCAATCTTGTCTTCTTCTGGTGAACCTTTTTTGGTCATAAAAGTTGCAATGGCTGCCTGTTTTTGTTTGTTTGATACCACAACTTGATGCTTTTTTGTTTTCGCGTGGATTTCCAAAGCGTTTTTTCCTTCATATTTTAGGGAGATTTTTGCTGGACACAAAACACAAGTGGCAGAAAAATGGTCTTCCTGGGTCGGCCGTACCCATTCAAACTCTGAAAGTGTCGCCCAGTGAGGATTGTAACGAGTATATCGTTTTTTTTCGTGCCGGTGGCTTACATAAATTTGCTCCTTCTCCTTCCTCGTCAGTCGTCTCTCCTCCCATTTCAAATTAAGATGTCAAAACTTGGTGAAAAGAAGACGGACGCCCGGTAGTTCAGCTTGCTCTGTCTCTCTTCCGTCAAGTTTCCCTCCTTGCTTGGCTTGCGTGAGCCGCTTTCAGCGCTGGGGCGCGTGCGTGTGACATACGCATAGACGGGAAGCAAACAGAGACAATTTTAAATAACCACAGAAGCACAGGGGACCTATCTAGACTACAGAACGAAGGAAATCAAATTAGGTTTTTGCATTTTCCCTAAAAAACGGGACAAATTGTGTCCCGGGAGAGATTTTTTTTTTCCCAGGACAGCTGGTAAAAAAAGAGAACAATTCTGGGAAAAAACGGGACGGGTGGCAACTCTACATGTGAGCCTCATAGTTTTACTGTCACTGTTACTTTTGTATAAGTTATAATACCCAAAATCTCAATGCAGAGTTGCAGTGAAAAGACAGGACAGATGCTGCTGCGTGCAGCGCATCTCTGCAAACAGTGACTGATTTAAAAGCCGTCACATCGTCTTGAATGAAATCCAGACCATGACCATTTTTCACTGATGTAACTATGCTGTCGTCAAAGAAACAGATCATAAGACTGCGATAATTATTGAAACTTTGGTGATATCAGCTGTCTTAATTTCTACACAGCTCCTCTCTGATCACCGGTGCAGCTCTGTCTCACCCTGTCTGTGACACAGTGTGTCTGTGCTGATTGATTACCCGTAACTTCTAACCGATCAGATGTGCTGTAGGCGGGACATTGAGCCAGACTACAGAGCATAGTTGTGTATTATACTGTGTAGTGTATAATGATCTAATGTATGTATAGTATATACATAGAACAGTACTGTATAAGTTTGAAGATTTTAATATTATTACCATTATCATTACTATTATCATTATTATTACTTTACATAACTATGGTGATAATTACAGACTGACAGAGATCAAAGCCAAGTGCATTTCTAAAATAATTTAACCCTGATCCCGCCACTTTTTTCTTTTTTGCTGATCTGAAAAATGATCCGATCCGTGACTCAAAACCGTGATACGATCCAAACCATGAGTTTTTTGATCTGTTACACCCCTAATGACAACAGGGCAAGTTGCAATACTTGCAAAGTGGATATTTCATCAAAGGGAGGAAATACTACCAATATGCAGAAACATTTGCGCACACAGCATTCGATAACTTTGAATGAATGCCGCGTTTTCGATCCGCTCCGGAGTTAATCTCAACCCAGCAGCAGCGGCAATGTTAGCACGTCCTTTGCTGTTAATACTGCAGGTAACTAACACTGCCTATCATGCTAGCGGCATTTGCCTCATTGTAAAACCTACTATTTCTAACTGTTAATGTTAAATGAATGCCTTTGTGGTTGTTGCCTTAAGACCTCACTGTTGGGTTTGTAAGGTCATGTTACTTCTAAACTAAACAAAGTTGATGCTAATTGACCTGTTTGTTCTCCTTTTTTTTCCCAAATGAGAATCAATAAGAGAATCGATAAAGAACCAAATCGTTAAGCAGAATCGAAAATGGAATCGGAATTGCAAAAATCTTATCAATTCCCATCCCTAGTCAGTCATCCACATTCTTATCATGTGGGACCAATGTATACATCAAAATCAAGTAAATCCAAAGGATTATTTTTTTCAGTGCATAGACGACTCAGCAGACATCAGGGAGGCAGATGGAGGCACAGAGCAGCTCCAGTACCGCAAGGCAAACGGCTCAGAGCATTTCTAAAAATCAGATGAAGTGTGCTCTCTGTACCAAAGACATTGATGTGGAAGAATTATAACATATTTGCATTAATAAAACCCCTTATTCACAGTAGGTGCAAATCAATAACTTTTCCTGTAGGATTTCAATGACTGATGATTGTGCAATAGTAAGAAATCCGTGTATCATTCGTTCTTTCTATTTTCATTTGGCAATCAAAAATTAAAAAATGAAAAAGTGACGGATTATTTTGTTTTTTCGTTTTTTAATCTAACACAAAAAACGAATAAATGCCTGGTTTTTAATATTTCAATTTTAGGCTCAGATCAAAAATACGAAATGGAAAAACGGGCCACATGACTGAATTTGATTTTAATATTTAATTGGTTGTGTTTACATGATCCCTGGAAGTTTTGTAATGAGCGTTAGCAAACATACGCTTACACACATACACATTTACTGGTAGTGTTTGCTATATAATATTTGCAATATATTGTGGAAATCTGAATGAAAACTTACCTCATATATAGATCGAAGCAACGCGCTCTCCAGCTCTGCGTCTGACAAATGCAGGAGCCCCTAAAGTGTCGCACGAGATACTAACGTGCGCACGAGATCCAATTATTTCCCATATTTTCACTTGTCCGTGCATATGGGTCTCTGTACTGACTAGGGATGAGCGAGTACACCACTATCTGTATCTGTATCTGTTCAACCATCTAAATTATCTGTATCGGTATCTGTACTCGGAGTGGGCGGGACCCTAAACCGGAAATGGGCGTAGTTTGACCGGGAATGGGTGGGGCTTAAATCGGTACATTATTTTAAGTCTGAAATTGATATGGATTGATCAGAAGTTTCTATATTTA
>JAJHUR010097837.1:2265-13369 GCA_027495735.1 Lutjanus campechanus
GGTTTAGTATGAGGCAGTTTTTATGACTCCAGTCACTGAAGGATTTTATCAAATCCCTATATTCAGATTCCTGTCCATTCCTTATACAAGCTACAATAGCAGTGTCATCTGAGTATTTCTGGATGTGGCAGGACTCAGAGTTATATTTAAAGTCTGCTGTATACAATGTGAACAGGAATGGAGCCAGGACAGTCCCTTGTGGAGCACCTGTGCTGCTCGTTAATGTCCCAGAAAAACAGTTCCCCAACCTGACAAACTGTGGCCTTTCTGTCAGGTAATCTGTGATCCAGGAGACAAGGGAAGAAACCACTCCGATCTCTATGAGCTTGTTTTTGAGTATGTTGGGTTGGATGGTATTAAATGCGCTTGAAAAGTCAAAATTTGATGTTAATATTAAAAGCATCACTTAATACAATTTTTATTCTAAAAAATTCAAAATATAAAAATAAATGATTATTGATCAGGCTAAAGATGTTGATGTTTTGAAGTAGATTTAATGTTTTGTCATTTTTGTATCCTTTATTGAATTCTTGAACAGTTGCAAACAAGGCTGTTGTGACTCTGCAACCAAAATGGTCTGAAATTTACTCAGGAGAGACGATCACTCTCAGATGTGAGATCAGGGACGGAGGAGACGCTGAGTGGACATATGAATGGACAACAACCAGCTCAAAAAAACCTTCAAATCAAAACGAACTCAGGATTATTTCTGCTGATGTATCCCACAGTGGAGACTACAGGTGTTTGGGCAGAATGAAAAGTGAACAACAGTCTTCAACAGGTTGGAGTGATCCCATCAAACTGACAGTATCATACATTAAGTCACATCACATTTATTTCAAAGTGAATGATGTAGTTTTGGTTCATATATATATATTTAAATGTAAATCTGTTTGTTTATATGTACTGGTTGTGCAGGATGCATTTTATCCATTTTGAATACACGTTTTCATTCTGAAAAATAATTTTTCAACAGGACCCCAGCCTGTCCTCACTGTGTCTCCATCATGGCTGAGTCCTGGAGACTCAGTAACTCTGAACTGTGAGCTTCAACATCCATCTGCAGGATGGAGGTTCTACTGGTGTAAGATTGTTCCCAAACTATCAGGCAGCTCCTCTTACAGCTCTGAGCTGCTACCTGACAGCACCAATGGGACTGAACAGGATTCCTACATCATCCATGGACAGACACACACAGCAGGATATGTGTGTGCAGCTGGAAGAGGAGATCCAGTGTATTACACTCATTACAGTGCACCAAAGTTTGTCTGGTCTGCAGGTCAGTTTGTTTCCTTCTGTCCTTCTGTCAAGAAGCAGATATTATGTCATCACTGTGATTCATCCATTTTATGTCTGTGAACAATGTCTATGTTGCTAAATAATTAACTGTGTACAATTATTCTTCCCAACTGGAAATATTGTTGATTATGTTGATCCTGATCTTTACTGTCTGGTTTACTGGGTGATTTTACATACTGGACTGAGCAGAATATCTTTGTTTCCTGCTGTCACCCTTTAACTTCTGTCATGAAAAAAATCCAAAAGCGACATAGGAGATTTTCACATTTGTGTTAGTATTTTTACAAACACAACAGGCAAAAGATGTTTTGTTTAAAGATACTTGGTTAGTGGTCAGGCAGATGTACAGGCAGACAAAACAGTGAAATTCAATGAATGAAAAAACAAAGACAAATCAGCAGGAAAAACAGAAAGAAAACAGAGCTGAGACAAATCAGAAAAATAAAAGAAAAACACTATTTATAGGAAGACAATGTAGCATATTTTAAGATGAAATACTTGCCCCCTGTATCTTTGAAAGATACAAGGGGCATTCTGCTCCCCTGCTCTCCCACCTCTGCCTCACTCCACCTGCCTCTCAGGGAGCTGCCCACCTGCAACACAAGGAGCTGCCTGCCTCCACTGCGGTGGTGGCCACCGCCTTGGAGCAGGCACTGATGTGCTAGCTACAATGGGGCGAAAGCTAGCAGTAACCAGCTCTCCACCGTCTGCGCCCATCTCCTCTGTCCTACCTCTGCCTGGGACACCACCAGAGCCATGGGTGGAGATCCCAGAGTGCTACAATGGGGTTAAAGAGGGTTGCAATCCCTTTCTTACAAACGGTTCCATTTTGTTCTCTTTGAAACCCCACACGTTCACCACTGAGGAGGCCAAGGTGGCGTTCACCAATAACCACCTGACAGGGAGGTTAATGACAGGGAGTGCACTCCAGCTTGCTCCACATTCCAGGTGTTTGCCTCCAAGCTTTGCAAGGTGTTCGGTCTGGGATCCTCCGATGTGGACACTGGCTGTGGTCTCATGAACATGCATCAAAGGAAGAAGTCAGTTGGTGACTTCTCCATAGACTTTAGTATTCACAGCCCACCAGAGTGACTGGAACTCCGTGGCCCTGTGTGATGCCTTCCTCCATGGGCTGGCCGACTACATCAAGGACGAACTGGTCTCCCACAATCTCCCATCCATGTTGGATGGGTTGATTGAGCTCACTACCTGCATCAACCTCCGCATCCAGGCGCGGAGATGGGAGAAGCACCAGGGATCATCCAACTGTCCTCCACCAGCCCGGCCACAGGGGTGACTTCTGTCTGTCTGCCAGCTCCGCCGGCACAGGGGTCCATGCCAACGCAGATGGGGCACACCAGTCTGACCCCGGAGGAATGGGAGTGTTGCCATCAGGGGAACCTGTGTTTGTACTGTGGCAAGTCCGGCCATTTTGTCATCCAGTGTCCAGCAAAAGGCAGGGCTTGTCAGTAGAGGGGGGATTACTGGTGAGCCGAACCCCCACAAAACTTCCCCTCACTTCTAGGCCTATAAGTCATGCCAAGCTCCTGTTGGCAAGTGGGTCTTGTACCCTCACCACATTCATCGTCTCCGGGTTGGACGTCGACTTCATCGGTGAAGCACTTGTTGAGCAGTTGGGCATCGACCAGATCCCTCTTCCTTGCCCAGTTCCCACCAGTGCTCTCAATGGGCATCTCCTGGGCACAGGACCATCCAGATCCACATCCTGCAGTCCCAAAAGTTGCTCATCATCTTTGGGTATTCCTGGCTCCACCGCTATAACCCCCACATAGACTGGTGCACTGGGGCTATTCTGGGGTGGAGCACATCTTGCCACCAAGTTTACCTACTGTCGCCACCCCAGACCTGACTGGGGTACCCTCAGAGTACTACGCCTTCAAAGAGGTCTTCAGCAAGTCCAAGGCTACCTCTCTGCCTCTGCACCACCCCTACAATGATCCCATTGACATGCACCCAGACACATCACTACCTAAGGGACGCCTGTACTCCCTGTCCACTCCTGAGAGGAAGGCAATGGAGACATACATTAATGACTCTCTGGCTGTGGGTATCATCTGTCCCTTCTCGTTCCCGGCAGGGGCAGGCTTCTTCTTTGTGGAGAAGAAGGACAAGACCCTGAGGCCCTCCATTGATTACCAGGGTCTGAACAACATTACTATCAAGAACCGGTATCCCCTGCCACTTATCTACACTGCCTTCGAGCTCCCCCAGGGAGCCACAATCTTCACTAAGCTCGACCTGTGCAACACCTATCACATGGTCCGCATCCAGGTAGGCGATGAATGGAAGACGGCATTAACACCACCACTGCACACTACAAGTACCTTGTTACACCCTTCAGCCTCACCAACGCCACTGCCGTCTTCCAAGCCCTGGTCAATGACGTGCTAAGAGCCATGTTGAATAGGTTCGTGTTTCTGTATCTAGATGACATCTTCATCTTCTCCAATTCCCGTGAAGAGCATGTCCACCATGTTCAGTCTGTCCTGCAGCACCTCGTTGAGAACTTCCTGTACTTCAAGGCCGAGAACTGCGGGTTCCATTTCTCCACCATCTCCTTCCTGAGTTACATCATGGCACAAGGGAGCATAGAGATGGACCCAGCCAAGCTGTTGACCATCACATCCTGGCCTGTCCTGGAGTCCAGGAAGCAATTCCAACAGTTCCTGGAGTTTGCCAGTTTCTACCAGCACTTCATCCATGGTTACAGGACCATGGCTGCCCATCTCATCTCCCTGACTTCCTCCAAGGTCCCCTTCCGTTGGACCCTGGCAGCAGAGGGGGCTTTTTGAGAACTGAGGACCTGTTTCACATCTGCCCCCATTCTCCAGAATCCTGACCCTGACCAACAGTTTGTGATGGAGGTGGACGCTGCTCACATTGGGGTGGCAGTTGTGCTGTCCCAATGCATGCCCTCTGACAACAAGCTGCGCCATCTTCTCACAACGCCTGACACCAGCAGAGAGGAACTATGACATTGGGAACTGGGAGCTGCTGGCTGTTAAGTTGGCACTGGAGGAGTGGTGACACTGGCTCGAGGGAACCAAGATCCCATGTCTTGTATGAACAGATCACAAGAACCTCGAGTACATCTGTTCTACCAAGAGACTTAATTCCCAGCAAGCCCACTGATCTCTCTTATTCACACATTTCAATTTCACCCTGCTGACTGCTGACCTCATCCCCCAGCATGTCTTCCAGCTCCACGGGCTTCCCATCAATGTGGTGTCCGACTATGGCTCCCAGTTCACTTCATTCTTCTGGAAGGAGTTCTGCAACCTGCTCGGAGCCACCGTCAGTTTATCTCCTGGGTTCCATCCGCAGTCCAATGGTCAGACCAAGCGTAAGAACCAAGAGATGGAGACGGTGCTGCAATGCATGGTCTCCCAGAACCCATCAGATTGGTCTCAGCTGCTATTGTGGGTCGAATACGCCCACAACACCCTGCCCAGCTCCGCCACCGGCCTCTCGCCTTACCAATGTGTCCACGGGTTCCAACCACCGCTCTTCCTGGCCCAGGCGAAGGAGGCCTCCTGTCCCTGAGTCCATGCCTACATCCAACGCTGTCACTGGACCTGGGCCCAGGCTAGGTCCACTCTCCTCCACTCTGCTGACTGCTACTCCGCCACCGCCAACCGACGCCACTCCTAAGCCCCCGCTTACCAGGTTGGCCAGTGGGTCTGGCTGTCTACCCAAGATCTGCCTCTTTGGGTGCAATTGAAGAAGCTGGCCCCAAGATTCATTGGCCCGTTCAAGGTGGAGAAGGTCATCAACACTGCAGTGGTGAGGCTCAAGCTCCCTCAGTCTATGCACACCCATCCCACATTCTACACCTCCAGGGTCAAGCCAGTTCAAGAGAATTCCCTGCCTCAGCCCCTCCTTCTCTTCCTTGCCTTATTGACGGGGGTCCCACCTACACCGCCTGCTCAATTCCCCTTGTTGTCCAATACCTGGTGGACTGGGAGGAGAGGTCCCGGGTCCCTGCTCATCACATCTTGGACTCCCAGCTCATTGAGGAGTTCCACCACAAAGACCCAGACCAACCGTCCCAGTCCGCTTTGACCCCTGGGAGCTCTGGCCAGAAATCTCCCTTGGCTCTTTCTCCTGAGACTTCTGATGAGGAGGCCTCATCCTCAGATGGGGAAGAAGAGCATTTTAATCTGAAAATCACTGTGTTTAACCTGTTGTTACATGTTTTTCAGATTTTCATTCACCAGCGTCTCTCACAGTGAGTCCTGACAGAGTTCAACACTTCACCAAAGACTTTGTCTCACTGAACTGTGAAGGAAACTCTGCTGAGTGGAGATTGAAGTTTTTTGAGAACAGCTACCTGTCATCCTGCTCCAGGAGGAGAATGACTGGATCCACATGCAACCTAACCAGTAACTGGCCACATGATGCAGTGTACTGGTGTGAGTCTGGATCAGGAGAGTTCAGCAACGCAGTCAACATCACTGTACAGGGTATGATTTCATAACATTTTCTTTTTCTTTTATAAACATCCTGTTATACATACATTTGATGTTGTGTACAAAAACATTGGGTAAAAGGTTACTTTTACTGTAAGACACAGATGTTTTAAGTACATAAGTTGAAATTTTAGATTTCTCAATCACTCTATAAAGTAAATAAGTGCTACAAAGAAATTATATGTGATCTATTCTCATCATTTTCTGTTCACTCATTCTGAAGTTTCTCCACCAGCTGATCTCTGACTGAAACCTCAGATTCTTTGACTGTTACAGATAAAAATATTATCCTGGTGAGTCCTGTCCATCCTGTGACTGAGGGAGATTCTGTCGGTCTTAACTGCAAATTGAGAAGAAAAAACTTTGTGTCCAATGTGTTTTTCTATCAAAATGGTGAAATCATTCAAAATGATACCAGAAGGGAGCTGAATATCTCTGCAGTGTCAAAGTCACATGAAGGATTCTACAAGTGTCAACACTCAGGACAAGAGTCAGCACAGAGCTGGATGTCAGTTCAGGGTGAGTAGAAACAATTGATTTTTTTGATTTGTTCAATACTGAACTAAATTTGAAGTAACATTAGTTTCATCTGATTCCACCTGTTTGATTCAGTAGTAAAAACGGTTTCCTTTTGAGATGAAGACAGTCTGCATCAGTGATTGTGACAGTCATGATTTATTGTGAATGGATCATTTCAAACTGTATTCTGACATGTTTGTGTATTTATTGTACTATAAGTGTTTACTTGTGTATCAGAATATGCATGGCATTGAAAAAGGGATCTTTGTTGTCTATATACATGCATGTGTGTTGTTTATACCTCTGTATTTGTAAATGTATGTTTATTTTTTACATTAACTATGGCTTGATGTGACATGACTTTTCATCTTTATCAAAGCACTTTGTAGATTCAGTTTAAGAAAAGTGCTTTATAAGTTTATTAACAGTTAATATTTATTAGTGTTCAGGCCTGAAGGCTCTTCACTTCCTGTCCTGCTGATTGTTGGGCTGCTTTGTGGAATCGTCCTCATTATTCTTCTGATCCTTTTGTGTCACTACAAACTGTCCAAGGGTGAGACCTTCTTCTGTTATTAGATGTTTTATTCTTTAATTTCTCAGATACACACATTCTGATCTCATAAGATAGAAGAGCAGTATAACAACTTACAATACAAAACCAAATAACATCAAATGTCTTTTTCACAGATTTGTGCTTTAACAGGTTGGTTCAACACTCTCTTCTCTCATTTTGAACACAACAGCAACACACTTCATGTTCATATTTTAATGTAGTATCATATTTGCTTCATGTTTTAGGCCAATCCAGTCTGAGAGCACCAATCAGGACTCTGACACACATCATGTGGTCAACCAGAATGAGGCTCAACATGATCAATACTCCACTCTTCTCCATGGTAACCCTTTAAACTCATCATATATGTGTTTGTGTGTAAACACACACAGTATTAGTATCATTAAATCAAATTGATTAATCTGACCTTGGTTTGATTTTCTCTGCTCTGTAGGTGATGTTTGTCTCTATGAATCAATCAAAAGCCCTGAACACACTGAAGATGGTACAGTATAAACCTTTTGATTCACTGTAAAAATGCTGTATCAAATCTTTGACAAATATTTTAGATATTAAGTTTCTTTTGCTTGCTGTAAACAAATCTGGCTGACAGTGCACTTGATCAGATTTCTTAAAATTAGTCAGCATGTCCAGCTACCAGACGTCTTAAAACAATATCAAATTACCTACATTACATTCATATGAGAGGATGTAATTAATGAATTTAAGATAAATAAACTGATTAATTTGACTTTGGCTTGATTTTCACTGCTCTGTAGGTGATGCTCATCTCTATAAGTCATTCAAAGGCTCTGAAGACACAGAAATTGTTACAGTATAAACCGTTTTATTAACATGCATTGCTAAAATACTCTATCAAGTCTAAATGAAAAAACATTTTTTACATATAAGCTTTCTCTTGCTTGCAGTAAGTAAATCTGCCAGTGCACTGGATGAGATTTCTTAAATTTTGTCAGCATGTCCAGAAGTCTTAAAACAAGATACATCATATTATAACACTATTAGTAGTATTCTTGTTTCAAACCTTCACACGGGCAGTACTTGTATAAAACCTTCTCTAACCAGGTTTTACACTTTTAATATTCAAGTTGGGAGACGTGTCTGAAGCATCAATCCACCATGAAAACTGACTACTGGTGTTGTGTCTGTAGCCATGACAACATCATGGGTTCACCACCTTGGTCCAGACTTTAATATCTCATCAACTATTTTGTCCAGACATTCATGTTCTCCAGATAACTTTGGCTTTTCATCTAGAGCCATCATGAGGTTGATCTTTTTCACATCAGCATGTAGCCCAGAGTGCAGCTGAACCTCAGAGACAAAGTTTGTCTGGAAAGTTTACTGTGTCACAGTGTGGTGCCTCTGAATATTATATTCTGTAGATATGGTAACACAATCATTATGAATTTAACAGAGATGGCAGTAAAATAAAAAGTACTTTCCAGAAGTTTTTTTTGTTTTGTCAATATTAGATTTCAAGGTTCATAGAGACATTTTGAGTAGAGCACTTCCCTACAGTACTTGTGGCTGTCAATGACTAGATTTTTTAAAAAGCTTCTAAATGTGGTTTGAACTTACATAAGAAAATGCTGATTTGTCAAGAAATATGATTGGCGGTGTCACTGCATCCATCAACATCCTGCCTGATCGTTACTGCACATGTACAACTCTCTACAGACATGAGAAGGAAGTGAGATGACTCACTCGTTAGCTACTTTCCTACACTATCATATGTCGTTTACTTATTCTGTCAAATATCAGATTTATGTATGCTGGGCCACTCACAGTTTGCTTCTGGCCCTGATATGGCAAGGGGCTGCCAGTTGAATAGGCCAGTTGTAACACATGCAGTATGTTCCTTGTTTCTCGCTAAACATAAACCCCAAAGAAGATCAAATTGTTAATTAAGACAAAGCAAATGACATTAACTTGAATTAAGTCCCACAGCCTCAATTAGCCAATGAAATCCATTCTCAAATCAAGTCACACTACATTTGAAACTTTCCTTTTTGCAGTAAAAGTTAGATATGTAAAAACTGCATGATTTAAGAGGGAGTGATTCCTCGAACTAAAAAATATGTATATTTCTTATGCAGATGACTCCCAGGATGATGCATATTCTTCAAATGAACTTAAAAGCACTGGAAAGAAGGGTGAGTTCTTCAAATAACTGCAGTAAACAGAAAATAGTTCAGAGATGTTTTGATCTGAAGTACATTCATCTGATATCTTAACAGGGAAGCAACATGAACCAGTGGAGAGCTCCGTTTACTCTGATGTGAACTGCAAGTACAGTCAGTCATCTTGGGGAGCTACAACATACTACCACTAGGTGTCACCAGAGTTTGTTATTGACAAATCTTACACATATCCAGGGCCTTTAAGAATAGTATAAGATTGTTAATGTATGTTTTACATTTGTTTCCAATATATTTCTATCTCACACATGTGGCATAAAACTGAATTGTTTTTGTCTTATTTGTTTTATTGTGGACATGCTGTTGCAGATTATGAAATATACTGTATGTAAAATTTCTTCTCCACCTTCTCTATTTTGTTACACACTACTGTACAGTTGTGAAAAAACCTGACGGTATCCTAGATATTTTGGTTTTGTTCCACGTCTGTAAATGGATCTGCATGGGCTATGAACAATGAAATTTTGTGCAGTTAATAGCATATTAAATAAAATAATTCAAATCAAATGGACTCAATTACTATTTATGCACTATTTTTTTTTTTTATTATCATTGTTACTATTACTTTTCTTTTTCATGTTTTCGTGTGTGTGTGTGTGTGTGTGTGTGTGTGTGTGTGTACATATGAATGTGTATGTGCAAATGTAATTTTGACAACCTCAGGACAGACAAAGCCCTGGGACCCCCTTGTGACTGTTGGGGCGCCCTTAAAGGGGCCCAGACCCCAGGTTGGAACCAGTGCTTAAGAGCATCACTCACCCTCTGAAAATGAAAAGGTGATTGTAAAATAATGTTCAGTAACAAGAGTCTATGTAAGTGAGCTGTGTGAGACTCATGCAGCCTTAAATCCTGTGGTCAGACTATAAAATAACAGCACAATTACTGCTTAAGCATATTGTCCCTAAATATTTAATATATTATGGAAAACTGGAACATATCCATGTATGCAGTACATTCATAAAGAAGGCTTTGCTCCATGCATATCTGAGAGTCAAGCTTTTGAAGTTATGAAAGTTTGTGTTTTCAGTTAATGACACACCTGTAAAGATTTAAACTTTTGTTTAAATTAACATGATCAGCCAGCAGAATGACATGAGCTGATGTAAAAATGATCTGTATAAGTCAGTCCAATGTAGTTGTAAAACCTCAGTCAATGGAAGCTTTTCCCATAAATGACCACAGGGGGGCGCCAAACTACCCATAATGATACTGACTAGAGCTGCTGTGTGTCCTCAATTCACATGTCAAAGTGACTCATGAGCCACATTTTCACAGCTTAAATTATTATCCTGCTTTGCTCAAATCTTGGGATTCAATTCAAAACATAATAGACTGTTTAGGATTCACATTCACGTGCTCCCCTTGGGCAATATTAATAGAAACCACTCAGTTAACTTTCACTGTTATGCAGATGATAGCCAGTTATATTTATCGATAAAACCAGATGAAACAAATCAGTTAGCCAAACTGCAAGCATGTCTTAAGGATGTTAAGACCTGGATGACTCGCAATTTTCTGCTTCTGAACTCAGATAAGACTGAAGTTATTGTACTTGGCCCTAAACACCATCGAAACAAACTAATCACTGATATAGCTACACTAGATGGCTTTACTTTAGCCTCTAGCACCACAGTAAGGAATCTGGGGGTTACTTTAGATCAGGATTTATCCTTTAACTCCTAATTAAACAAATCTCAAGAACTGCCTTTTTTCACCTCCGCAATATCAAAAAAATCCGGCACTTCCTGTCTCAAGCAGATGCAGAAAAACTAGTCCATGCATTTGTTACTTCTAGGCTAGACTACTGCAACGCGTTATTATCAGGCTGCAGCAATAAGTCTTTAAAGAGTCTGCAGCTGATTCAAAATGCTGCGGCTCGTATACTAACAGGAACTAGGATAAGAGAGCATATTACTCCTGTATTAGCTTCACTGCACTGGCTGCCTGTAAAATCTAGGATAGAATTCAAAATCCTTCTCCTTACATACAAAGCACTTATAGATCAGGCACCATCTTATCTT
>JAJHUR010097838.1:1597-13264 GCA_027495735.1 Lutjanus campechanus
AGAACAGTCCTCTTAGTTGACATGTAAACACGACCCTACTTTCTGGAAATCAATCAATCAAATTATCGGACTTTATTTATATACCACTTTTCATTCAAACAAAATGTACCGCAAAGTGTCTCACACAATAAAACAATAACCGCCCCCACCCACATAGCAATGACTTTGCAAAAAAAATGATGCACTAAAATAAGACCAGCACTCATTAAAAACAGGAACTGAGAAAACCCTATCATGAGTTAGGAGACACCAGAGGCAGGATAAAAATAAATAAATCCATGAAACTCCAAACAGTAGATAAAAAGTGAATTAAAGGTTATGAGCACAAGATAAAATAAGGAAATACTTTAAGAGAGGATACTGTATGTATTGAAGTGAGCAATAATAAATAGTAATAGTAATAATGAACAGATAGAATAAAAGCATATACCGAGTAGTAAAATGGACTAAAATGTATGAATAATGAAAAGCAGGGACAAAAGTAGGAAGAAAAAGCTTTTTTTTAAAATGCAAAGTTGCTGAGTATCCCTGCAAATCAATTTAAATCCTGCAAATTTTGTAAAATTAATTATCCCACAATGTCAGACTTTGGGTGGCACAGGTGGCAACATGGTACAGCTTGACTCGGCTCACCTTTATTTGCTCTTTTTTTGGTTTTCCATTGTGGAAAGTACCTGGTACATCGTTAGCATCACCTTGGTTGAGTTCCGAGCAAGCTGAGCCGATAGTAAAAGGTGACATAAAAACACTACAAACCACCGATTAGTCAGAGGGAATTTTGATTAGAATCGTAACTTGCGCTATAGGACATCATGTAAAAAACATGTATTTTTAAATAGCCAAGCTACCATCAATAGCAGCCACAGTTTTTATACTATTTGAAAAATGGCAGTCCACAAAACCACACTATGGTCTACTGTTGAAGTGTAGTGTAGTAGTGCAGCAACAGTGAATTCAGGAGAGCAGAGTAAAGGTGCAGAGTAAAGTTGTCACTCTGGCAGTAAATGTACAGTTGTAGTTTGTTGCAATGAATAAAGGCCGCAGCTTCTCAAGACCAAAGTAAAGCTCCTGTGCGTGTGTATTGTTTCCCAACTGCTGGAATGCTGTTACTATGATGATCAGCTCTGCTGTGTTTAGGGAGCACTATCTACAGTGGAAAAAGGAAGTAGAGTGGAGTGAACTATACCAGGCAGTGGAAAATTCTCTTGATGACAGAAACTATTCACTCTGCTGTGACTCTTTTGCACAACAAACCTGAAACCTCACCAGATCTCGAGTTGTTCGTCTCAATTGAAGCGGAATAGGTATAAAGCAAGAAAATGAAGAGGAAACAAAGAGGAAAGGAAGGAGGGTGGATGCTAAAGAAAAGATGCTAAAGTCAACAGATGGAGGGAAAAGAGCAGGAGATGCACTCTGAGGGGTAAGAGAAAGAGGATTTTATCTATATTATCCCTGAAAGCCAAAATTCTGTTGATCTGCATTCATGCAAAGAAGATTATGGATGTGTAAGAGGAAAAAACAAAAGCGAGGTATTGTGAAAGACTCTGTACATAAATGGACATCGAAGTGTGATTTCTTCTGAATAAATTGAGAAACAAAAACCACTAATTGCATAAGCACGACAGTAATTTAAGTCCTAATAACTTTAGTCTAGATTCAGTGTGCGTTTTGTGTTGCAGCGTGTCCCTCTTCCATCTTACTTCTCCTTCAAGCAGAAAGAAAACGATGGCGATGATTGATGCTGTTCCACGTTATTTGATTTTAAAGACAACCAAGAAGTTAAAGGTGCGGTGTGGACCTTTAAACTTGCGCCTGTTCTTCGCAGAGATAGTAAACAGTGAGGATGGGGGAGATAAGGTAGCGTGGGCTCAAGCTATACGCCGCTGAGCTCTCGGCGCCTTTGGACGAGTCACCTGTGCCGTGGATTGGGAAGAGATGGACGGGGAGCTTTGCATTCATTTAGTAATCCCTGCTGCTGGCACACTGACTATTATCGCACTCTGATTCTTCAAAGACTGGCTCAAAGACAGCAACAGACAGAGAAGGAGATTTAGTTGGAATGTTTTTTTTTGGTCTGTTTGCATCTTTTGAAGGTTCCCCTGTGCGTGTAGGTTTATCTTGATGGTGTCCAGAGCCACATACACAGTCTATAGCCCTTTAAAACATAACACTAAAGAGTTTTGTATCCTTTTGGAGTGTGTCTCTTCCAACATGGTGTTTGTGTGACATTTCTTGTTTCAGCGCCACAATGATTGTGTTTAAATGTGCACAAATATCCTGTTTTGATTTTATTTAGGATAAGATGTTTACATGGAACATAAGAAACCTAGTTTTGCATGTACTGTACTGTCTACATGATTCTAACGGTATCCAGGTTCCTGATCATCTGTGTGCAGATCTTGCTCTTAATCATCAACATTTTAATGATCGATTAATTGGTTTGAGTAATGTTTAAAAAAAAAAGGTAAAAATTCTCTCATTCCAGCTTCTTTAACGTGAACGTTTTCTGGTTTCTTTAGTCCTTTTTGACAGTTAACTGATGATCCTTGGATTTTTTTGGGCAAAACAAGACATTTGACAATCACTGCAACATTTTTCATCATTTTCTGACAAACAACTAATTTATTATCAAGAAAATAACTTAAAATAAATAAAAACTAATAACTAACACTAGAGCAGTCAAGGCAGTCATTTTGACCATTTTTCAAATTTATGTGCAATAACTTAAAAAAAAAATCTACTGCTGGTACCTGATTTTTCCTAAAAGTGTCTGTATTTTCAATGAAAATGTTTTTTTTATTATTATATTAATTACACAAAAGACAAAGAAAATGTGATCATTTTTAGCAATTTTGGCAGTCGTACGGTAATTACCACTGTTATATTGTTAATTTTTGCACAGTTGGAGATGCATCTTGGTTGCTTAGCAACTCTGATTGTCTCTGTCAATAAAACGTAACAGTTGGTCTCAGTTTCCAAATTCCCAACATTAAAATACAAATAATTAAATACTTAGACTTAATTAAAAATAAAGTAGGGGAGACCAGGGACTGTTGCAACGCCCCTTGTCTCAGCACCTATAACTCACTGAGCCTGAGTCTCAAATTTTGAAACAAAGTATTCTTCCTTATCACTAACAGCATTATTACTAAAAGCAATGTTTCCACCTTTTTTGGTTTTATCTTTGCACTTGTTTCCAGCCTTTTTTGCACAGGCTGTGATTATTTTTTATTTTTTGCAATGGTTCTAGGTGGAAGTCTTATTATTCATGTTAAAATAACATGTTTACAGTCTAATAAAATACATTTAACTGTTTCTCACTCAGAGTAATTCTAGACAAATCTAAAATTTGAATCAGATCAGTGATGGTTACTATCCTGCAGGAAAATACTGCTCTGGATAAATGCAATCATTACTATCATTACTACTCTATCAGAGTATTCCAGGTAGTATATCCAGGTTTCTCAAAACCTGGATCAGGCCTTGATATGACCAGGTTTTACAGGTTTCTGAAACCAAGATGTTTACATGTGCAAAACATAACCAGGATCCTTAAAAACCCTGATCATAATGCACTAAATATTACATGAGTCCCCGTTTTGGTGTGAAAGAACATGACTGGCAAGAACAAAACCCCGACCACAATCCCTTTGGGCTGAGCTGTAATGCTGATTACAAGCCGAGCCTTATCAGCCAACCAGCCTCGCTAATGCTCCTGCGGCTCCCTGCAGCCAGGTGGAAAGCCTTCCCACAGAAGTAGATGGCATCATAGCAGCAGATATATTCAGTCACATGTGGAAGTAAATTTCAGGTGTCTACATACTTTTGGCAATACAGTGTATCATGACACCGCCGTATGAATATGGATGTAGCATGATTTCATTTCAACCTTTTGTTTTGTCATTTCTCAGAGGTGTGCGTGTGTTGACAGAATGTATTGTTTCTCTTGGAGCAGATGGTGTTGATCCATCATTCCGCGCTGATGAGGTCATGTGACTGCACACCTGTGGCTACTTAAGCGGGTCTTTGTGCGAAGTTAATCAGTCAGATGAAGAGCAGCGTGCTCCAAATGTCACTCAGTCGCTTCTGGTGATGAATAAATAGTATTTGCATTGAAAGCTTTTCATGAATGTTAATGCTACTTCACGTGCCGAGGCAGTTCTTATAGGCCCTGCGTTTTACGCTGCATTCGAGACAGCTTCTGACCTCGGAGCATTACAGTTGTAAAACAACAAAAAACAAAAACATGGCTGACCGAGACAAACTGATGATTTTTTTTAGGAAGTGTACACACAATTTAACTGTCCTCACATAAACAACACAAAAGAGGGGCGGAGGTTTAGCTCAGTTTGTAGAGCGTCCGCCCCATGTATGGAGGCTGTAGTCCTCTGCAGTGGCCGCTGGTTCGACTCCCGCCTTCGGCCCTTTACTGCGTGTCATCCCCTCTCTCTCTTCACCCCCTTTCCTGTCTATCTTCAGCTGTCCCATAAATAAAGGCACAAAAGCCCAAAAATATAACTTTAAAAAAAATAAATAAAAAAAACAACACAAAAGAGGAAAAACACTTCATTTCATATCGCTTAATATCATTAGCGACATTTTTTTTTTTTTTTTACATCAATTTACATGTTTTATCACATAATAGTACGTATTATTTTAGGCTTCCACAGGTGCTGCTATTGTGTGATGTCAGACAACAGCTTCTTCGTGTTTTTGGCGCCCCCTGTGGAGACAAACGGTAGTGTTTCCACTGCAATAACCACAAAATATAATAAAAATAACAATTTTCCAAATAAAAATCTCATATTTATTTCTAAATGGCTACTATACTACTGAATGTTACTCTATCAGTTTTCTCTGACGTCAAGGATAGCCCTACTTGGTGGAATGCAATTTAACAAAAAAAAAACTGAATCTTTCAGTAATTTGTCTAGATAGCGCACACAAATTTTGAGTTTGATCAGATTAATTTTCCTGGTGGAGTTAGCTAAAAATGATCATTAAATTCAAAATATCTGACTTTCTGTTGCATTTAGTGGATGGCTCCAAGAGGCTTTTTTTTTTTTTTTTTTTTTTTTTTTTTTTTTTGTACGTCTGGACATGTGCCCACCGATTTTTGCACATCTAGGTGAAACCTGCATGTAATCAGAGTGGACAAAAAAAGAGAAAGGTTGAAAAAAATAACAGGATTTACATCTTGGCTCCAGGAAAATGAAAGTGAGCAGATGACATCGTCAGGGACAGCAAGCGTAGGGTCAGAACATGTTTCAGCTTAATGCATCTAATAATACTACAAATGTATGTTACAGTGAAAAGACTAGTGCTGCTGTCTGGGCTTGCAGTTTATATGAAGCACTATGCCTATAAGAGAACACGGCTGGGAGAGGTAAAGAAGGGAGAGGTGTCGGTGTAAAAATAGCTTCGTAACAGTGCATGAAAAAGCACCAGTCTGAGTCACTCTGGCTGCCCCACAATCCCCCTGCCTCTCCGCCGTCCTCAGCAGACTCGCATGTGCGCACATAAACTCCATCGATCTTTAAAGAGCGAACAATACATCTCATCAAACACAGCTGAGCGAAAATGAAAATGAGAGAAAGTGGAGTGTGATAAAAAAAAAAGGGGGGGGGGATTGATGAATGGGAGGACGAAGGGAGCGGAGGGAGATGAAAAAGTGCACTGATGACATAACCAGCTTAATATTTAAATGGACAGGAGTCCATCTGGCCGTTCATGCAACGCTTTTTTCGGATGAAAAATCCAGAAGTTTAACAGTCTTATTTAGCAGTGCGAGAGCAGACGTTTTCTAAATTTCAACTCAATACCTCCTTAATTGGTTCTTGAGGTGAGTGTATCTGGTCGATCAGAGGGAAGATGTTTAATTCATGGGCGATAAAAGAATATGGAGTGTGTCTGAAGGCGGCCACAAAGAGGCATGCATGTGTGCACTCTTTAATTTTGTATTCATAGACACACTTGGCCACTAAACAGCTGCCAGTAGACACACACACACACACACACAAACACAGGATCGGGCTGAGTCAGCGAAACATGCAGGGCTGTCGGTAATTTAGGGCAGCGCTGTTTGTTGCTTTCACGTCCTCGGGAGAGCAAAGTTTTAAGGCTAAACTTAAAGTGGTGCTTTTTCATTAAAAGTGACAGCTGTTAAAGAGACAGCTGTGATAAACACCTTATGAACAGACATAATGACTGAATCACCGAATCAGTTGTTCGCTGCGCGCCATGAAGCTGTAGCTGCTGCCCAAGCCTGGGTGGATGTAAACAAGAGTAAATGATTCACTGGCAGGGAAACAGAAAAAACTCAAAACTGACCGAGTTCAAAGGCATTATGTAAAAATGAGAGTGGAAGCGTGGCGAATAGGAGCGAGGCAGAAATGGCAAGAGAAGAAGAAAAGAGCACTGGTGATATAATCACATTAATATTTAAAGGGCAAAAGTCAATGAAGCTGTTTGTGTCACATTTCAGAGACGAAAAGACGGGGGAAGCAGAAACTTTTTACCCTTGTCTTGTTAAGGCTACGGTGCAAGAGTTGAACTGTCTAGTCTGAGCTGAAGTGCAATCACCAGGGCAACACGGATGCCATTTTTCCTCATGATTACATCTCCCTTGTTAAACAAATTTATGAATATCAACATAAATGGACCACTAAGGAAAGATAAAGAGTGCTGGAAAGGACTTTTTGAGGCATTTAACGGAGCAATATGTAACAACTGCACAGCAAAAAATGAGCACTGCAGTCTGAATAGTGAGATAATATACCATCTATGGTTGAAGCAAGTTGGTTCCCCCCTGCAATCTACTCCCCAGATGTGAGGAAGCTCAGGCAGGCTGCAGGAGAAGTGCAGGAAGGCAAAACGAGAGCAATATTGAAATTTGACGATACCAAACGAGAATGAGTCCTACACTGTAAGTTGTTCAGCTGTTTATACCTGTCAATTGTCTGTCAATGTAAAGTTAAGCCCGTTAGTTAAGCAAAAGCTGACTGCTCTGAAAATAAGCACTTAAGTTGGAGTTCAGTGGCTGCCTGTCTCATTGCCTGTCGAACCCCATTAACATATTGCTTAATTTAACTGTTATAAACATGTACTCCTTCTAGAAGATTATCAATAATTTACTACAACTCATAAACACACACTTGCTCATTGCGCGAACATTCGGCATCAATTTGAACTCTAATTTAATATGAAACAAACTAAAAATAATAGAAGTTACGGACCAGAATGGAAATTGCAAAAGGAGGCGAGGTTGTGTAGCGTGGTTGTCAGTTAGCATGTTACTTTAATCACTGATGACATTTATGACAGATTTCACCTTTAAAGGCAGAATGACTAGGATTTTGTCAAAGTTGTCCCCTCCTTCTTGGCTCGACGACGCCAGACGCGTACTTTAACAAGCTAACTAAGCTAACCACCAGCACTTGCCTGTCCAACAGAAAACAGGTCAACTCTTTGTCGCTCTTTATCCCAGTCCTCTCCTTTAGTGCTCGCCAGTGGATCAAAGTCAACCCTAGACTCACTCTCATTTTGAAATGTCCACTCTGCATTTCTTCAAGCTGTATTTGTGGCTGTATTTGTATTTTCTGCGTAGAATGCTCACACCGTGCATGCTGTTATTGGGGCTACAGACCCACTACCCAAATGTCAATGCCCCGAAACATCCCTAAAGGTCTTTTCACACTGCATGTTCTAAGGATAATTCTTAGCCCTGTGCTAAGTGTTAACCCTAGGATAACTTAGCCCCTTTTCACAGGCACATTGTTAACCCAGGGTTAAAGATTGTTCACACCAAGAGCCAAGTGGTGGAGTGCAGACTGCAACTTTATAGTTGTGGTGCTGACCCCACCGTCCACTTGGGTTAGAATGATTTTTAAAAAGCTATTATTTATAGTTATTGTTCTTGCTGTGGACATTCTTTTAAACTAAGTTCAGGGCTATATGAGCCACACTGCACTTCTACTAGCCCTGGTTAAATGGTACAACAACTGATGTGAACACTGTAGAATGTTTTCTGTTACTGCTCTTTAATCCTTTAGCCCCCTTTCACACTGGCAGCTTTAAACCCTGGGTTTAGCTCATTTTCAGGGGATACCTCCTCAAACTCGGGGCTGACTCTGCTCCATTAGCAGGGCCAGCAAGCCCCAGGTAAAGGCTGGGTTAGCACACTTTGGAATCTGCCAGTGTGAAAAATTTTATTAGCCTGGGGCTAACAGCTCCCTTAGCCTGGAGCTAAATGCAGCATGAAAAGTCCTTAAGACAGCTACGGGGCCATGTCCAAGTATTTTTTTTCCCCCCAGCTGAAAACGCCACATGCTCTTCTGAAAACGCCCGGCTGGGACTGCTTGAGAACGCATTGGAGGTGCAGCATTTTTTCAGCTAAGACACTTTGGTTGCTACTAGGGCTGCATGGTGTGATTTTAAAAAAAGTCACATTGCAATTATTTTGACTGAAATTGCGATTGTGATATGTGATACGGTTAGTGTGAATGGTCATTTTTGCATTGCAGTTTTCATTTTTGCTGCAAAAACAAAGTTTTTGACGATGTGATATTTGTTGGAGTGTGTACCAAACAAACTTACATGTTGTCTTTCATCTGGAGACCAGAACATCTCTACAGCACTTCAGTACTTCATTAAATTGCTGTTTTCCTCATACATTTTACCTTTTTCAATAAATCTTGATTTGGCTCTGCAATTTGGATACTGCACTTGGCCATATTGCAATTTTGACAAGGTTGCTATGACATGGAATATCCGAGTACTTGCTGTGATGAAGATGAAGATTGTCTGAAGCACATACTGTAGGGAGAGAGGACGGACCCGTCGGCCTCTGTGTGTTCATGAGATTTCGAGGGCAAGAGAACATCTTGGTGGGTTCCATCATTTGGACGGAGCCAAGTTCTACTCAGGATGACCAGGACTCAGTTTGTGACAGCCCATTTGTCCCGCCTTTCCTCCCAATGTGATTGGACGGCTGGGTAAAAAAGTAACAGTGACGAGTGCGGCATTTCGCCCAAAGCTGAGCATTTTTCCAGCTCTCGACAACCAGAAGAAACATCCTGACGTGCAGCACTCAGCACAGATTCGCTCAGCGCCTCGTCACGCTGCAGGCATTCAAAACAGACACATCGGCCTCAGGACAGACGGCTTTGGTGGACGCAGCTCCTTAAATGAGAAAATACAGGCAGAGGACAGGGTCTCAGCAGATACAGACGCTGGGTCGTGAGCGATGATCGAGAGGGATTATTTTTGTATCTCTATAATCATAGGAAAATGCCACTCACGCTGCGTTTAAATTCATTTTTAAATTTTCAAAAGTTAAAACTTTTGTTAAAAATGTATTCCCATCGACTTTAGCTGGATCAGTGGACAGACAAATACAGCAACACACATACCTCCACAGACACATTCAAGGCCTGCTTTCATCAACACCAAATCAATTCTGTCTGGTCACCGCTGTATGAACAGAGGACCTTGATTTCAACTTCAAAGCCTGAATGAGAAAGCAGCAGAGACTGAAACAGTCAAGGAGAGTTGAAAGGATCACATCGGCTCTACTGAGCATTTTAACTTATCTTTAATGTATATCTGCCTTTTTACATTATGGCTGCTTTTTTATCAGACACATAGCTCGGTTTTCCTCTCTTGGAAGTTCTTTTATCCATTTTTTGTGTTTTTTTTGTTTTTTTCCCCCAGTATTGGCTTATCGGCTGCTCTCGATTCTGTCGCAGTCTCACACTGAATTTAAAACATCAGCTCAGTGTTCAGGGTTCAGCCGGTTCAAGTCCACATCTTTAATCCATTTTTATCATTATATCAATTTCACAGCGTGCAACTTATTGTCTGTGCCGCCGCGCAACTAGATCATTTTCACACCCTGCAAATCTCCGTATCCTGAGACATATTTTTTTTAATGTTTGCTCAGATCAGTTTCAGTCCAACATGTGGTCAGATTTAATTCAGAGTTTCTCATCAAGTTGTTTCTTCTGTGTAATAAGAGTCTGCTGTAGGAGCTGGCCCAGCGGTGGAGGAAGGAGGCACGGATTCAGATATCTTCAACGTGGTTTGTTTTATTTCTGTCTGTGAAGTGCAGGGCTGCCTCTCTGTGTAAAAGAAAACAGAAGGTTTTTAAGTTCACATCAAAATCAAAAATACACACTTTTTTTTTTCCCTCCGGCCTTTAGTGCTATTTATCCATCGAGATAGTTTTGGTGTGAGTTGCTGAATTTTTTAGATATCGGCCATAGAGAAGTTGCGGATGCCTTCTCTGCAGTATAATGGGACTAAATGGCACTCAGCTTGTGGTGCTCAAAGCGGCAAAAAACCCAGTGTCTCTTTTCAAAAATCATGACCCAGTTACTCAAAATAATCCACAGACCTTGTTGTGAGCAGCTTCATGAAGGAACCACTGTCTTTCTGCAGTAGAATCTAACAGAACTTCTGTCTTTCTCATAGAAAGGCCTGCTTTCCTCAACACACATCGACAGAAGAAAGAGAGACGGTTTTGAATTTTTCAAACGTATGTTTTTGGTGCTTTGAGCACCACAAGCTGAATGCCATTTAGTCACATCATATTCAGACATCTACTCAGCCGAAGTCTCCAAAACTCTGCAACTCATACCGAAAAAAAAAGAGAGGAAAAATATGAAATATGTATTTTTAATTTTGGGGTGAACTGTCCCTTTAAACACTCACTTGAGTGACTGCTGACATCTGTCATCATCATCTTTGTCATTTTTTATGGATAAAACACAAAAGTTTAATATTCTATTATTATTATTATTATTATTATCAGTAGTAGTAGTAGTATTACAAAAACAATGTTAAGCAAAGAGGGAGGGAGTCTGCACCCCTGGCTTTAAACTGGAAGTCACATCTGTGAGACAAACCAGTTGATAAAAATCAATATTCAATATTTACATATAAAACATTTCTGAATCTGCCCTGACACAGAAATATCGTGATTGCAGAGTTATGTAAGCCTCTAAAAGAGCATTTCTGCAGCACTAGTGGACACACCCCTCTGTACTGGGTTGGTACATTCTGGGTCTCCCCTTCTATAAATGGCTTTGGACTCTCCCACCACTGGTTTGAAAGTAGGACCAGGAAGCTCTGCGTGAAGGTGATAAACAGACGGATGTAAACCGACAAAACACGGTAACCAAAGAATATCTTAATGAATGTGTGTTTCTTGGTGGTATTTCTGGTCATGATTGTGACTAATTAAGGTTCTGATAGTGATATTGTGGTTTAACAGAGCCTGTCCAACAGAAAGCTGACTCTGCTGTATGTGACCTGAATGATATGGAACCTTCACTGGTAACACCTGTTGTGTTTATCCTACCATATCATATCAAAATAGCTGCCGTGACAAAGATCTGTTTAATGTCCCTTGGGTGTGTGCAAGAGCTGTGTGCAGCTTACTTTTTAGAAGGCATGGGGTCCATAAACTTACATTTTTAATTCAAGTTCAGTGTTTTCTAAAATCTAAAAGAGTCTTGTTTCCTCACTTGTAGTGCATCAGGGCGAGGGTTTCCTTTCTTCTGTTGAAACAAGTTGACCTCTGTGCAGTCAAAATGTTTCAGCCGTTTCCCAGCAGTTTGCTTTTTCAACTTTTTAATGCTGTAGTTTAGACGTTTTGGGAAAAAAAAA
>JAJHUR010097839.1:0-23865 GCA_027495735.1 Lutjanus campechanus
TGCAGCATTTCATTAACTCACTGTGATTCAGTGTCTGGAGAATATTTCTCCTTCCTCTCTCTCCCTCTCTCTTCCAGCATTTTCTCTTCTACTTAAGAATCTCTCAGCCCTGTTAAAAGTGCTCCTCTCTAATCACAGAAGTTTTTACCTCAAGAGCCCTTTCAAGGACTGCAGTGCTTTCAAATAACTTTCATCTTTACCAGGACTTAGCCTTAACTTTGAGAACTTTAAGAGGGAATTCTTCAAAAATGCGACAATTCTAAGAATTTTCTCAGATATTCATCACTAGGAGCAACTTTTTGTACCGGGAAGCTAAGTGAATACGGCCCAAGGAGTCCACCTCCATAGAAGCTGATGCGATTTATTTGTGGTGACTTTAAATGGACAGTTTAACCCAAAATTAATGAAAAAGAAAACATATTTTTCTGCTTACCAGTAGGGCTTATTATCCAACTATAATTTTTTTGGTGTGAGTTATAGAGTTTCGATACTGGCCATAGAGATGTCTGCCTTTTCTCCAGTATAACAGAACTAGATGGTGCTCGCTAGTGTTGCTCAAAGCACCAAAAAAATCCATCTCTACAGCTGACATCTCCAAAACTCCACAAGTCACACCAACAACAATCTAGATGAATGATTAGTTCTACAGGTATTCAGTAACTCCGCATAATTGTCTGACCACTTCAACTGACTTTATGATCACATCATCTGAACTTTTGGACAATGACCCTGCTTGTGTTGACCTTCTAGGAGAGAGAGGTCACCTGACATTTGTCTGTTGATATTCAAATTTAAAGTTACAGTACACCGGAGATGTATTCTTCTGAAACTGATACAGTGGTAATTCCCACTAAAAGACAACCTATATCATATACTGTATAGACAATTTCCTTTCTTCCAGTATTTGTTGTCTTGCTATATTGATATACTATATAATTGCTATATAATGTGTAAAGAAATGAATGTACGCCTACCTACAAAACCGTATTTTTTTAAGTTAGAAGGGGCATGCCAGAAAACGGTGAGGAATTAGCCATAATAGAATGCAGAACTAAAAAAAAAAACAATTAAATAAAACAGCAGAAACAATTCCAAAAGTAAACTGATTTGTTTCAGCAAACCATATTATACCTGATTTTGATTATGTATTTCTAAATGACATCTGTGCTAAAACATTTGAGTAGGAGATGTTTATGCATCTACAGTACCAGGCTGAGGCCCAAATAAATGTCTAAATCATGACATGACTAAGTGCTGTAGACAAAGCAAAACTGAAGGCATTTTCAGTCTTTCTTAGAGTCTCCTCCACCCTTCTCTCATCATCTCTATGCTGTGTATTTCTTTCATTTTTGCCTGCCTCCACCCCCTCAGTCTGGTGTTTAAACGGGTGCATACGCTCTTGGGAGGAAACACACGGGTGCTGCTTTTCTGGCAGAACTCCACCACACAGCGCTTCATGACAGAGATAAGTCAAGTTTTCAAATCTATTGAAGTCCTTTATCATTCAAGACTGGCTCTGAATTTGGTATAACCCCGTCAGCATCATACAAGTCCATTATTAACTCCATTTCAGTGTCATCTAGGAGTACTTATAGGGGCATCCGCCTTTTTAGTACAGCTTACAAATTGTATTCTAATATACAGAACAATCAAAGGCCAACCCCTGTCTCTAACCTTTCCTGGAAATGCGTTTACATCTTCACTCATAGTGAGGGAAGAGGGCGTTTACAGGGTCTACGTTTTTAATAAATTGTAAAAAAAAAAAAAAGAAGTTAATGCCTTGATGAAATCTTCAAATTGATTGCTTGTTTTGTCCAACAACACTCCAATAGCAAAAGACATTCCATCTACAATTATATAAAACACAGAAAAACAGCAAGTTTGAGAAGCTGAGTGTGTCCGATTCACAATTCAAGGATTTTTTCCAAGCAAATTTTACGCAGACTGAGTAATCTGTTCCCCGACGTTATTTCAGCACTGCTAGATTCATGTAAAAGTCAATACTGAGGATCACACTCACCATCCAGACCATGAAGTAGGAGAAGATGGCGATCCAGAATGTAGACAGGATGAAGGAGAGCATGAAGTATTTCTCCCAGCGAGGCTTGGCACAGTTCGGGATGGTGAGGTACAGCAGCAGGAGCAGAGGCCACGAGAGGAGCCACTTCACTTTGCTGCCAATTCCCCCTGCAGCAGAAATACACATTAGCTCAAGAGAACAATCTCCTCAGGTTTAAGATCAACAGATATTGATCAAAACACATTTACAGTTTAGAGCATGTCTCCTCTTAAGTACTAAATGCCATTTTCTAAAAAAGTTCCACATTACATTTAAAGTTTATTTCATTTAAGTTTTCAGTCAACATGCCCCCAGTTTGGGGAAGCAGGAGTCAGATTTTGCTGTAGAAAGCTAAGCTAACAGCTGTTATATAAGACAATTCTCACTCTCTCCACACCAACCAGACTCTATTAGCAAAATAATTAATTTTACCTTGTAAAACACAGGAGCTGTCAAGTCAAGTCAAGTCAAATTTTATTTATATAGTGCCAATTCACAACAAAGTTGTCTCAAGACACTTTACATATAGAGTAGGTCTAGACCACACTCAATAATTAATTATATTTACATCCAACAATTGAAACAATTCCCCCATGAGCAAGCACTTTGGCGACAGTGGCGAGGAAAAACTTCCTTTTAACAGGCAGAAACCTCGGACAGATCCATGACTCATGGTAGGTGGTGATCTGACGGCACCCGTCGGTATACAATTACCTCAGTCATTTTGTTTGTGTTCATCGTACGACTTTGGTGTTTTAAAAGGTTAGTTCGGATTCACTAAAGTCACACAATAACATAAACCAACTTTAAACTGGCACTCTTTTTTTTTTTAGATTGACCTTTTAGGTGGCAACATTTCCCACAAATCAAAAAAACATCAGCTGGATTGATAATGTCATTCTCAAGCAGGCTTTGTCTTCTGTCTATTATGAGTACCGACGTGCATTTTTCTTAAATTTATTAAATATGAAGCCACTGACAGGACATCAATAACTTCAGAAGCAAAAGGCTTTATATTCCTTAGTTTAACCTCTTAAAATAAGCTGAGTAAAGAGATAGATAAATGTGATCTTTCAAAATTATATTCTTGTTATTTTTACCCGCTAAGTACCCATCCATGTATGCCAAATTACTCACATTTATCAAGTGAATACATGAATCACATACTTGGAATATGAAACGGCGAGATGGTTTCGTTTTCCTCCGCCTCGGTGGGTTTGTCCTCTGGCACGTTTCCATTCTCGATTTCAACCTTCCCATCAATCACTTGTGTCTCCACTCCATTGGCAGCTTGGACCAACTTCTGGCGCTTTCAGAAAAAAGAAACTAAGTCAAAGAGCACATGAGCAGACACGCTGCTAATCTGACTGCCGCGCTGCCACCATATATTTTCAATGTTTCTGCATTCAGAAATGAAAAACACAAATATGTGGTTTGCTGTGAAAGGGAGATAAGGAGACTCTTCGAGGCTTATAAAAACTTCTGAAAACAGTATTCAGTCAAAAGAAACTTTTAACATATGGCAGCAGCACCTCAATTCTCTTATTAGAGCAACAACGCACAGCTGTACCTCTGTAATAATGAGGCGACTGGCCATGCGCAGGCGGGTCTTGGGTCCAAAATGGCTCGTGACCATGACACGGAGGCCAGCTTCTGGAAACCTGAACTTTGTTGGGCTGGCGTTCATGATCTCATCCACCATCACCACCGATCCACGGCTGTAAGCCTTGCTGGGCTTGACTGAGAGGTGTGATCAGATATAACACAAATATTAAAAATATATATATAATGAATAAACTGTGCATCAATCTACCAGATCAGATAAACACAGATCTATATTTTTTAAATTAATTTCTGTCCATTGTTTCATTCAAGTGCATATTCTTCATTACACCCAGGTGGACCCTCATAGACTGGGTTGCAGCAACAAAGATTAAATTAATCCAAGATCAACTCAAAACAGGGTTTTGCGAAACTAGGTTTTAATTGGTAAATCCTTATTGGAAAAACTGTGATCTAGGTTTAGAGTAAAACTACACTGAGAGGCTTAAATTGAATCTTTCTTCTTTTTTAGTTTAAAAGTTTAGAGCAACATAATTTGAAGTTGAACCATGATTCTAACAGGTTTAAAAAAAATCATCCTTGTTGGTGCAGCCTAGCCTTGAGGTACAAATTAAAACTTCACAAGACTACACAGAGTAAATTCTTAAGTGGGAGACAGTCAGCAAGAGCTCCGTTCTGTACTATAAACACTTGAAGCATCATTTTTTATTCTGTAGCACTACAGTGTCCTGGGCCAAGTTACTAAGGAATATTAATGGACTCTGAGCCAGAGCCATTTTGTCACCGTGTCAGTGTTAACGCTGCACCAGGCAAGAGTTTTATATCAACATACACCACTCCCATTAACCTAAATCACAACGTGGGCTCAGTGTGGGACAGCTCAACACCTTCACAAATCAAAAGTCCCCTAAACAACAGTGTGAAGTTCTTGGCGAGAGAAGATGGGATGTTTTACAGAGCTCAGAAAATCATTTCTCCTTTCATTCCACTCCCTCATCTTTTCCTGGAAATTGATGTCAGCGCCTTCCTGTTGATTGTTGTTTCAAAAGAGACGAGGGGAGTGAAGGGAAGGAAGTGTTGTCTTTCATGAAATCATCATGTTCCGGACCATTTTAAGTCCAGTGTATCGTTAGATGGTGTGTTCAGTCCAGCTGGCTCCAAATGGGACAACTGAGAGCATGTAACATGTTCTAACTGTCTGTAAAAACCAAGCACCTCCAAAACAAGAACTTTTCATGACAGTTCACTGTGATGATGCATTTTCAGATAATGTACTGTAATTGGTTTTTAAATAGGTTAGCAAGCTAAAATGTATTTTAGAAATGTTTCTACCCATAAACTCACTTATAAGCTTCAGTAGGTAACTTTAATGAAAATAATCTTTTGTCATATTTGCGAAAACTGTCACTATATCCTGACAGCAGTACATGAGAGAAGGTTCTTCTGGCTCCTCCTAATGCTCCTAATGACATCTGCAAAAACCAACCACACCTGAACAAAAACAACCAATCAGAGCCAGCCCCCCAATGCAAAACCTGAGACTTAATCAAATATTTTTCTCCGGCCCCACTAAGACCCAGCCTTAGTGCTAGATTAGTATGGGCGTTAGAAGCTTGTATGCTTGAATGCATCCTGTTAGATGTAGGCACACTGGCACGGCTCTGAGAACAGGAGAACTCATTGCTTTGATTTACCACATCTACCATCATCACTGACTGGACATCCACATGAAACGTGCCAAATTTTCCCTTTAATCAAAAATCACATGGCTTTGATGGAGCTGCAGATTAAACTGTCCCAAATGATTTAACCTTTCTTTCACTTCATTCCATCCTCGTGTCACATGGAGTACAAAATATTCAGGGAAACCAAGCCTGGACTCACCAGTGTTGAACCGTTTCCATGCTCTCATCCCTTTGGTACAAAACATCACACACCAGCTGCTTTCACATGAGTGTGTTGTGTGCCGTTACTGACATCACATGATTTCTGGGTGCTGGACTTCAAATAGTTTCCCAAAATTGCCTGGTGCAGCTTTGAAGTTTGCCTACTACCAGTTGTGAATATTTATGGGTGGATGAAGATTGATTTTAAAAAATGTGACATGAAAGATGTAACCTCTGGCATCTCTGAGCGGACATTTTCAAACCGTTATGCAGGTGGCTGACTCATTACACATATGGTCTGTCACTTCAGACAATAATACACATCTTAAAATGTTTTACTGGCGTCCTGTAACTCCTCACTTGCTCTGTGCCCACAATATAAGATGCAGTGTATGGGGAATAAAAAAGTTCTACAGTACACTTATTAGTTTAACTCAGCCTTAATTTGACTTATTATGCATGCAAGAATGCACATAAATTAACTGTGTAAACAGAGCCCGCATTAACATTTCCTCTTGTGAAATTCATTACCACTTCAGGAGTGAGTGGGTCTACGCCCCAGAGACCGGCAGAGGAAAAGTAGTATGCAAGCAGAAAGAATTGGCACACAGCAGCACAACACTGTTGACAATAAGCAAGAGTAGATTTAGTAAGGCTAAACAGACAGGCATGTTAACACAAATGCAGCCAAAGTAGGAAGAGTTAAATCTCTCAGAGGGGTGAAATGTCACTGATTAGACGTTTCTGAAAGGTTGAAGGCAGTAAAAGGAAGAAGTGGAGAGCTGTGGCTACGAGGAAATCCCACCCAAACATGACATTTAAGATGTTATTTAGAAATTTTTCCATAAGTTTTTAATAAGTTTGAAACCCAAGACAACAAAGTCCCCTGACATAAAACTGCATTATCGAAGGAAGATTAAAGAATATCTTCATTATACCGCTCCAATTTTGAACAAGAGACTTTCATTTTATGCCCCCTGTATGCTCAGATTAGCTTCAGTTGCTTATCACCCAGAAAAGGACTTAGCAGGCAGAGAAAAGATGGAGGACATTTAAAATTACCACAAGAAAAAGTAAAAGGTATGGGGGAATTTTCACAAACCGTCCCTTCGGGTAATGCAGCTCACTGAGGTCAAAGGACTGAAGTGTTCTTGATCTTGGAAAATTGAAGAAAAGTATTGTTCTGCAGAAACAATTGACATTTTGGGAAATGCGCTCATTTGCTTTCTTGCAGAGAGTTGATTAGATTAATACCACTCATGCCTGTATGTTTAATATACCCTGAAGCTACAGCCAGCAGCCAGATAACTTAGCATACTGTAGCATGAAAGAAATGAACAAAGCCTCATTAAAGCTCACTCACTAGCAGATGCTGCTAGCACTGCTAACGTTAGTCACACTGCATGACAGCTGCCTGTAGCTGCAGGTAAACTACGCCATAATTTAGCTGCAAGTAATGAGAACCTGCTTGGTGGTATTTAGTGAGTTGCTGTCATATTTTGTAGGATATTGTACAAGGTTCATAACGCACATCGCCTGTTTCAGCGGCATGTAGAATACAATTTGGTAATTGAAAAATGTGATTAACAACTTAAAATGGCTCTCAATATACGCAATAAATTTGGATAATTTTTCTGTTTTATGAGTATTTTCTTAGTTTTAGACTAGTCGACGAGTCTAAATTACAATTTAATCGATAGGGAAATCAGTTGCCAGGAACATCCCTACTGATTAACAAGTTAGCTCTTTTTAAAGTCTGAGAAACCGAGGCCACTCTCAGGTATATATACTAAATATGAAGTTACAGCCAGCATCGAGTGCAGTTTAGTATACCATTCAGATTAGAATTAACAAGAAAAAGGTCGTATAACTCTGCCTAAAGGGGTTAAAATCCATCTGTCAGCACCTCTAAGGTTCACTAATGAACATGTGACTGTTGTTTGTTGAATTCATACAAAATCTGAAGTGGAAAAACAACAACTTGTGGTTTTACAGCTGTCCTGTGCCAGACTATTTGTTGGCCTGGTTCCATTACCTTTGGATGGATCTGTTAAAACTGGCTGTTTGCTGTAGCTTCATTTTTCTTCTTCTCAACTGTCAACAAGGAAGCAAATTAGCATTTCTCTAAATGTCAAACAATAGCTTTAAGTACATTTCAGCAGAATAGAGTAAAAGCTAAAGCAATTGACGTTAGTTCAGCAGAAAGGAGCAAAGGTTAATGCCACAGACCCTCTAATTTCCTGGCAGAGAATAGTCTTGGGTACCCAGCCTGTCTGATTAACCTTACCTGCTGAGAGTAAAGGCGATGACGGGTCGTCATCCCAAACATAGTCATAACTAGTATTACCATCCTCCATCTCACTGCTGGCCGCAGCGTTACCATTGGCCACGTTCTTCTTCGACTTCCCCATGAAAAATTTCTGCATGCTGGAGTTGAATCTAGTAAACAGATGGAGCACAATCCCTAAATTAGAGATACTGAAGTAGTTCAGCCCAAAGACCAAAATGGAAACAAATAAACAAGATAAAATGGTGTCAAGATTCACATTTGCAAATAATAATTTATGAGCTTCAGATGAAAGGCTTCAACTTGTTTGAAATATAGATAAAGTACATATAAAATAGCCCCCCCAAAAAACAACAATTTACTCCCCATACTTCTATAGAATTAATTCACAGTTAAGGTGGCCTACTTTCTAAACAACCAGCATCAGCATTACACTTCACAAAAAAATGGCTTTAATATGCTGTTCTGCATTAAAATAGAAAAAGAAAAGGTAAAATGTTTCCAGAATCCCATCACAAAGCTTTCATCAGCCACGCAGGCCTTCAAATAAGACTATTTGAGTACTATTACATAAAAATGGATCACAAATACTGAACACACTGGTGCTGCTGCCTTTGAACACAATGTGTGCAGATGTAACACTGACAACATCAGAAGTGCTGCTCCATCTTTCAGAGGTTCTATGCCCTCAGAAGCTAATGTTTAACACTAAAAATGTCTTGTAATTTCAGTGCAACAAATAGTTAACTGCTATCATGTCAATTCTGTATCTTATTTTTACTTTATGTTCTCCATGTCTGAATGGAAGGTTTAGGATAGAGGCTGTTATATTTTGTAGGGCCCAAAACTGACAACAGACTGTAAAAATGATCATAAGTCAAGAATATAATAGTAAATTTTAAAAAATAATTATCTGACCAACAGTGATTTTAAAAAATATTTTTTTTCCTTCAACCTTCACAACAGGTAATAAGGACAAAAGGCTCGCTAGCTTGACTGAAAACATTATTAGCTTAAAGCACTAAGCAACCACATTGTTAGTTAGCTACCTACTCAGCTGAAGCTACAACATCATCATGATTCTATGCCGACATCAGCCAGTGCATGCAATGTTAATCGGTCGTACTGTGCACTGCTCTTCTGTAGCATCACAGTATAAATTTTTGTAACCCTGGCTAACTAGTGCTAGTGCTAGTTTCGCATCTCCACAGCACTCAGTGTCGGAGAAAGGTCTGGCACCGTACGTGCATGTTCTGCTGTAGGGGAAAATACACTGTGCCTTGCTTTTAAACCAATCACAAACATCTTGTGCAGAGCTAAGGTCTGGCTGCAACGACGATGCTGCTACAAAATAGTGTTGAGAGAGCTTGTTGTGGCGGATCATTTGCAAATCGGGAGGCGAGCTCTGGCATTAAATTGGCAAAATCAGAAGAAAGATCACAGCTGTTAGCTTGTTTATGTTTGTACCATTAGTATCCCAGGCACCAATTTGTCTTTTCTGCAGGTAATTTGCAGCTTGGAGGTTGTTGTTTCCCAGAGACTTTGTAAATGTAGATAGAGGATGCCGCAATGCTGACTTGAAACCAAGTAACCAAGGGCAGGCTTATACCCACAGTGAGCATCAGGTGAGTCAGATTAAGCAAATGCTAACAAAAATTAGTTGGCTAATGCCATTTTTGTTTTGTTTGGTAGATGTCCGTGTCTCTCATAGTGCCAAATTACACTTCTTGAAGATGGAGATAATGTTATTCTGATAATTTGTATTTGTACAGCACATTTAGTCAGTTTTAAGCCCATGTATACCTAAAAAAAAAAATAGTAACAGTGAGGAGGTATTTCATAAATGCCCTGACAAAGACCTACAGTGGCCAAAACATGCCAGCATTTTAAATTATTTGGCACCTCTAATAAAGGCTTTTTGTTTTTTCCTTCCTCATTCTTCCTCTTTTTTCTTATATTTTCGAGTGCCTGGATTGCCTTCCTGTTTATCCTGTTCCCTGCTATTTGAGGAGGGAAAAACAAAATCACAGCCGAGCCCCAGAAGGTCACCTCAGAGCACTGATCGGGCTATATAAAACCCACTTTACTCCATTTTGACTGGAACAGCCCAAAATGGTCAGCGGATATTTTGGGAGAGGGGAGACATATGACAGCATATCCTACAGTAAGCACTTCTTTCCTCCAAATGAGAAAGGAGAGGAGTGATCCGGTTAAGCCTGTGCTCTTAGCCACTGCAGAGGGAGAAAGATTAAACTCTTATGGCAGCGAGAGAGCAGGCTGCTGCTGAGTGTAACACAGATTACCAGCTGGACAGACACAGAAGCACAGGACGACGTGGTTGGCATTATGCAGTTTGGACTATAAAGACACAACTGTGGCGTAATAGATGCAGTCTGTAAATTTCTGCCTGATACGGTAAGAGGCAAGACTTTATCAGGTCAGACTGTAACCCAAAATACTGACCAGATAATGTGCACCTTAGACAGTCAACTATAAAGACTCCTTTCAGAATAATCTCTAGTTCAAATGAAAGGCTAAAATACACTAGATTCAAGTATGTTTTATGGGACAACAGTTTAATTAAATAAAACACATCTGAAATAAGGATTTAATCAAAGTTTTTCGTGTTTGGTGTTTTGATTTCAAGAGAATCAACTGGAAGCTTATAAAAACATATCACTTAATATCATTTAAAGTAAATAACCTAAATTTATAGGACAGAGATTGTTAGCCTATATTTTGTAGGGCCAAAAACTGAAAAAGGGCTGTAAAAGATTATCACAAGTCAAAAATATAACACGAAAATACTACTACTTAGTTTAAAAAGTAAAACTGAGTGTAAAGACAAATACAAAGCTTTATATTTTTTCACATCAGATGGTAAAAGAAGAAAAAGCTAGCTAGCTTGACTGAAAACATTGCGAGCTGCTCTGTGTTCAGCCTTGTTAGCTAGCTTCCAAGCTGAAGCTATAATTTGACTATATTTTGAAGGGCCCAAAACTGACAAAAGGGCTGTAAAAGATTTTCACGAGTCAAAAATATGAGTAAATAATAATCTTACCAATTTAACTAAGAGTGGGTTTAAAAACAAGCTTTATATGATCTGATTTGTAGGTTGAAGGAATAATATAGAGAAAAGGATAGTTAGCTTGACTTAAAATATTGGTAGCTAAACACACTGAGTACCAACATCGTTAGCTAGCTACCTTCATCATAAAACATGAGCCAGTGCATGTTATGTTAATCGTCCACACTGTACTGCTGTTCTGTAGCGTCACCATATAAACTATATGTATCTCTGTGTACAGACGATGGTTTTATAAATAAAATACATCTAAAATAAGGGTTAAAAGATATTTATTTGGTGTTTTTTCCCCAACTGGAAGCTTCTATGAGCAGCAATTAAAATAAATCAAATAATATTTAAAATAAATAACCTACATTCTGATATCTAGTATAATTTTCAAAGACCCACTCATCAGAAACTGCTAAATTGTGTTCCAACTGCGTGAAGCTGCAAAAATTGCACTTAATTCATTAGAGGAGCAATCTTTCCACCAGAAGGCTCCTGAGTTGAATCTTTGGCTAACATCTGTGCAGGCGACATGAGTGAGACACTCCCCTCCAGCTGGAAACCCTCTCTTCTCTTTTGAACCTACTGAGTGCACAGTTGGTCGTACTCATCAGCGCACAGGTATTAGTGTGTAAAGAGTTTAAGCACCTCTCCCTATACACACGCACTCAAGTTTGCTGTGGTGGAAATGTTACCAGCAGTGATGTAGTGAAGTATAATTTTGTATAAAGTAGCATAAAAATTAAATATTCTGGTAAAATACTTCTACTTCACTTCATTTCTGAGGGAAGTATATGCCTTGTTAAAGATTCAAATCAGTGGATTCCAACTTTTTTAGCTTGTGACCTTTTACAAAAAAAGCAGTGTCTAGACATTTCCCCTCTAAATTTCTCACATACTTCCCCATTAAAGGAGGTAAAACTCTACAGTAAAAAAAAATTCTGCTTACGTTTTTGATGCATCAGTATTAATTATCTAATAATGACGCATATAACAAAGTATAGGTCAGACATTTTTACTTTTGATACTTTAAAATGATTTAGATGATGTGCAGAACTCACTTCATGACCAGGATGTATCCAGCGTACATGACCACCAGCACCAAACTCTCCCACCTGATGAAGAGGAAAAAATGCAAGATGAGGAATAAAATGTTAGTAAATTCCATTTTAACACACTTGTTAGAATATCCAGGATCTCTTAGTGTATATAATACTTCCAGGTCTTCCGGCTGCCCTGTACAACCATTATTTGGTCGTATTACTGAGAGAGAAGTTAGGGCTTACAAGCCAGCAACTACTGTAAGCTTGACATTAAACAAACCAATAAATCCTTTGAACTTGCCTAATTTTCCCAAACTTCACACTAGGGTTGAAACAATCACTGGTTGCCATGGTAAAATTCCAGACAATTAGTATTGCTGTTCAAGATTTTAATTATTGTTAACCATGCCTGGTTACTGCGGTTTGAAGAAGTCCCAGTAAATACTGTTCAGCCTCAACCAAACTTAACAACAGATGCAGGCACAGCAGCAACGTGGGCTTGTTTTGTTTCAGTGAAAACACTGACATCACAAAGGACACAACATGTCATTTCAAATCGCTGAGGTTGTCAAAAAACTCAGCACATTTTAACAAAACCATGATAACAGCGATAACGGTGATCATTTTGGTCACTGAGAAATGTTCGTACCATTTTCATCTCTACTTCACACTAACTGAAAAGCTGAAAATTTTAAAACTTTAAAGCAGAACTTTGTAACTTTTGCTGAAGAATGACCACTCTGGTCACATGTAACAATCACAGGATTATGACAAATTGTGGTATAACAGGAGCACAAGCAGAGTAGAGTTATAAGTCAGGGAACTGAATCAGTTATAGCAATATTAGCTGCCATAAGCTAAACCAGAAGTTTTCAAAGAGAGAGGCAGACCTCCCCACGGGGGCTCCAAACAGTTTAAGGGTAGGCTCAGTGAATGGAAATGAAAAAAATATTACTTTAGTGATAATTCGAGTACCCTTTGAGTGCTTTGGTTAAAGAGATAGTTGACAATTGCAGTAGTTTTAGGGAATTTTACTGCTTTTACCAGAGCCTTAAACTAATAAATACCTTTATACAGAGCTTTTAAATGTTTTTTATGCAGTCTGAAGTTATGTCAAACAGCAATATTAGGCTATCTTGGCTATATCGTTGAATGTCTACGGGATCAAATAACATTAAGCTTTTTCAAGCTTTGTCTGAACGCACCGTTCAGATATTCTCAGGCTTTGAAAACAACTGAGCCAGACCAAGAGAGACTGTGGGAGAAAAATCCAGAGTGTCTTTTATTTCTTATGAATTTAGCTTTTCAGAAATTTTTTTTTTAATCTTCTTCCAAAACTTGCAAAGTCTCGCTCTAAAATGTGGAGACATTTACAGCTCAAATGGATGAGTAACTTACCAAACTATCTTCTCATCGTAGATGAACTGAAAAATGAAAGAAAAGATTTCTATTAGGTGAGAATAAAAACAACGTTCAAAGAAAAAAAATCACATCTGGTGTTCATTAATAAATTCATGTGGTCCAACTTACTGCAATCAAAGCCACAACAGACAGGATGTAGTAGAAAGAATCCCTGAAAACTGCCCACCAGGTCAGTATCACCACCTGAGATTTCACAGGGAAAAGTGCACAGTCACTTCTTTAAACTGCATCTATGTGTAATAGAGTTCTGTGAAGTGCATTATCAAAAGCACTTAATATGTAAATTTTTCTTAAAAGAAAGGAGTTAAGAAAGAGATTTATGATCCGTTTACGCCTCCAGAGTTTTCTCAATCTCCACTAAAACCAGTTCTGAAAAAAACTAACTGAGGCAGATGGTTTTGTTTCCCCTCAGCAAAAAAACTTCTGCCACACATGTGCTGCCGAACATTCTATAAATAAACAGACTGATGCTGCTGCAGCAAGAAGTCACACACACACACACATACATAAAACACACACACCTGTCCAGCAAAGATCCCACAGACTCCAATGATACAAAGGATGTTGAAGACCGCTGAGCCAACGATGGTCCCCACCCCCACATCACCGTGGGTGATGAAGACACCTGCATAGAGAGAGGCAGCCAATCAGAATCAGCGGTGACACCAACCATCTGGGAATGTCTGAGTGTATGCACATACTGTATGTGTGTGTTGGTGTGTGTGTGTGTGTGTGTGTACCAATGACAGATGCAAAAAGCTCTGGTGCAGAGCTGCCAGCTGCCATGAAGGTTGCTCCTGCGACGTCTTCACTCAAATCTAATTTCTGCAAAAATAAAGCAAAGATTACACAGTTTACAGAAACAAAACCAGCACTGTTACTGCAACACTAAAGATGAAAGACTACAATTTCCAAGTACCTCACAGACTTTCTCCAGCGATGTCACAAAGTATTCATCGCATGTTATGGCAAGGGCCAGAAACATGTAGAGTGCCTGGAGACAGAAGCAACAGAGTTAAAGAACCAATCCAGACATTTTCTAACATGTATATAAATTACTCTGCCTTGAATAATCATTTGTAACATGCTGTTTTCACACAAAAAATGTCAATTATCTTGTTAAAATCTTAAACAACAACATGGACAACAGGCATTTTATCCCTCTTTTCCAGGTAGAGTCAGACCAATATATACGTCAGCCGATATTATCTTATCACAGCTATACTGGACTCTATATCAGATATTCTAGCATAGATACTGGTGAATATGTTGTCCAATATGTTCTGATATGAAAACCTTTTTTGACAGAACATAATGCAAATCGTTTTATTTTTTTTAGTTTTATAGGTGGCTAGGGATTTTCATGATTAATCAATTAAACGCCGTTAAGGATTTAAAGGAGAAATACATAAGAACTGTGTGTCCAAAAAATGAGTACAGTAGTCCAAAGAGCGAGGTGGAGCCATAGACTGTACATCAAATAGGTCGAAATACTACTTAATATACAATCTATAGTTAAAGCAAGTTGTTCCCCCACCCTCTCCTCCAAAGACTCGAGGAAGCTCAGGCAGGCAGTAGAAATATTGCAGGAGCACAAGACAAGTGCAACATTGTAATTTTGACGAGTCCTAGTACTGTTAGCTGATCAGCTGTTTCTATTTGTCAATCTGTCAATGTAAAGCCCACAGCTCTGAAAAATACACACTCTGGAGTTGGAATTCAGTGACTGCCTGTTTCACTGCCTGCCAGTGACGATAACTCATTCTGCATAAATTTGCATTTATTTCAATTTCTGGTGACATATCATGGTCATTTTAGGATTATTACTACAGTAAATATATTGCATAATATATAAATATATCTCCTTTAAACTTACAGTGAGAAAAATATGTGTTTTGAATCTCACTAATTATTAATTACTTAATCAATTGTTATCCTTTTCAGCCATCGGTTAAGGAAAATGCACAAAATGTGTGACCTACAGGCAGCATTTTATGTATAGTTGATCCTTTTTCTTGATTAAATGTTATGTACATGTTATTCTAAATTTAGAGTTATGTACAATTATTTTAGAAAAGTCAGTGAAAGTTTACCATTTTCACTTGTTACTATTTTAAATCATAAAGTTTACTATTAAACTGTACATTATAAATATCCTGCTTCTATTACATATCTTTTTATGAGTGTTTGATAAGCACATTTGAGGGATCATTGCCAGATCAGCCGATATGTGGATATCAGAATCTGTTTAATCCCCTATATATGTTGTTACGGGCATCAGCACCAGACATCAAATATTGATTGAATTTCCAGCAGCTCAACTCACTGTAAAGTCTATTCTCAGTGTATGTGTGTTGGAGACACACAGTGAGTTGAGTATTGGACCACTATTTGTTTCCAAACTAGTTATGATGTCACAAATCATGCCTCTAGGTCCACCCCTGAAAACAGGATTTTCAGTGAGCACAAAGAAACTTTTCACATCCAGCAGATGAATGTGAAAACATACTTCTAGTGCATATAGCTCATTCTGTACAGTGAGGCTCAAACATTCAAATGTAGGAACAATAAGTTTGAAAAGTGTGTGTGTCCATGTGTTGATACAACCTTGATCAGCAGAAATTAGCAGAGTTAATAGAGCCTTGGCAGAGCGAGATATTCTCCTGCTAAGGGACGGGTGAAGGGGAATCTTAAAGCACAGCACTCAATTAAAATAGGACCTGCATTAAATTCAAATGTCAATTCAGTGACAAGCTGCTATCCCTTACAATTTGAAAAATCGACAGGGTCTGCACGCACACTCCCGCTGCTGTGAGAGTAGGAGGAGAGCAGCCTATTTCAGTAGCTGAGGCGAGATCTATAAATTATAGATCAGGTGTGACATCACCACGGCCCCAGCAGCTCTAGCTCTAGTAGCAGCTGTGCTCTGCTCTATGCTATCCACAGGGGGCAGTGCAGGACCACAGGATGATCAGACCCCACACACACATTTGATCCTCCTCTCAGCACCAAAGCCAATAAAGTCATATTTCAGTGTGAGACATAAAACTGAAGACACTTAATGAAGTGGATCTAAAGTGCACTAGATTGCAGCTCACTGTGTGTCACTAAAAGGGATTTTCTTTAGGTACTTGTACTTCACTTTGAGTGTTTTGTTTTCATTTCACTTCTTTCACTTCTAGTCCTAAGAGGGGAATGTTTTTCCACTGCATTTACTGACAGCTTTAGTCACTAGTAACTCTACAAAGGATTGGTCTAGTATCTACGATTTATGGGGATTTATTGGCAGAATATTGCACAAATTGAATATAATATTCACAAGTATGTTTTCATTAGTGTTTTTGTTACAGAGGGTGCAGGTCCTCTTCTACAGAGGCTGTCATGTTGCTCCACCCTGTTTTTACAGTAGCCCAGAATGGACAAACCAAACACTGGCTTTGAGAAGGGCATTACATGTTCCTCTCCACGCTTAGAAAGGGAGGGCTAAAGCAAGTTGGTTGTAATCTGCAACTTTGTCCATTACAAGCTACTGTAGAAACGTTGTAGGGGAACATGGTGACCGCTGAAGAAGAAGACCCACGCCCTCTGAAGATATAAAAACAACTCATTTTAAAGTAATGAAAACACAATTATTACCCATTACTTATGAATATTCATTTCTGCCATATTCTGCCAAAAGATCCCCCCAAATCTTACACACTGGTCCTTTAAAGTGTTAGTTAACCCAATTAACAGAAATCTAAAATAGATGGGAGATGACAAAAGTGTGAAAACCTGTAGCCATGCTGATATTTTTGGCCTAAAATGTCCAGAAATGTCTGCTTGATTTTTGTACCACATCAAAATCTATTTCTATAAATCTTTTCTTATAAATTTCTTCCATATTCTGCCAACAGAGCCCTGTGAAGCTTATGAACTGGTCCTTTAAGTTGTTTTTCCATGCTAAAATGCTATGACATATTTCATGGCTCCAGCTTCACACATTTGAGAATTTGCTGCTTTTCTTTTGCTAGTTTATGTGTTTTGACAAACCAAAGAATCAACAGACTGATGCACAATTAACCAAAATAAAAGGCTGTGGTATTCCTAGATAATATAGTTTAAAAATTGCTCAATCTGAAACCAGCTAAAGCAGAAAAATATTGTTTACACTAATGCATGAGAAAAGAGTAGTCATATAATATACCATAATGAGAGCAGTACTTTTACTTTTACTTGTAACACTTTTTCCTAATTATACTTACATATTTAAGTAAGGTTTTAAAATGCATGACTTTTACATAATGTAATAGAGTATTTTTACAGTGTGGTACTGCCACTTTTTCTTGAGGATCTGAATTCTTCCTCCACCACTGTAAATGTTGGTGTTGCAATGTCAGTGTATTTCAGCTTCTATTTAAAGAAAAAAATAAAAATAAAAAAGATATGAGTTGCTACTCTGCAAGTAGCAAGTACCTCAGGCAGGGATCTCTGTGCTAATGTAATCTCTGTGGTGAGAGGTGTTTAACCAAGGCAAAGTGATACAGTTCTTACACTTCTGCTCAAACTAGTTCTCATTCATCACATCAGTAAACTTGTTAAGTCTATAAAAAGAAGACAAGAAGACGCAGGGTGTGTTCGGGACTGTAGCTGCCATTAATGACCATGAGGTCATATCCTAGTCCAAGTTTTATTTTTTATTCTTTAATTTGTGACTTTAAGGGTTTTAGCAATCCTCTGTTTTTGACTCAGCATGTTTACATTTGAACAACTTTAAATAGATATGTCACACCAATTTTCAAAGTGTGTCTTAAAACAATAGACAGGCGTCTATGTATGTACATTGAGACAGTTGTTGTTTGCTGTAATCATTCCTCCTGTTCATACTGGCCCTTAAGAGACTCATTTCTAATAAGCTTCCAATGAAGGAGACAGGGGACAAAAATCCTCAAAAAGCACTGATTATGTGCAAAAATATACAACATTTTATCTGAAGCTAATGTGAGGCTTTTGGAGTATCCCCCAAAGTTACTGTCTTTTAGTATAAAATTCCCTGTGCTCCCTCGCAGAGCTGCAGTGAAGGCACAGGAACAAAAAAAAAAGTGAATTTCTGACTAAAAAGATTGTAACTTTAAGACAGACTTGAAAAATGATGAACTCATCCTAGAATCCAACAATAATACATTATTAAAAGAGCTTAGTATTTCTAAAATCCAGCCTACAGCTCTGGGCAGCGTTTGACAAAGAGAAAGTTTTTAAAATCCAGTTAAATCCAGCATGAAGAGCAATACTTGCTGAACAATACTGGACGACTCCACAGGTGTCTCGTGTGTCTTTATGTCCAGTCAGTGGAGCTTAGCATGACTGGATGTAGACAAGAATGGTTTTCCATGTGGAGAAGCAGCTCATACAATATAAATACAGGACATTTTCCTGTCCTTATTTCCCCGCTTGGGCATGAATTTATCAAGCCTCTCTAAGCTTTGTTCTTATGAATCATGCTTCAATTTAAACTCTAACTAAAAATACTCTACTACCATATTTATAAAGATTTGTACACACACTCCTGCGTTGAAGCTCCCCTTTGAGGGACATCATCGCTTTACGACACTCAATCGGAAAATGAAGAGTAATGATGTCTTGGAGTCTCCAGCTGTTAAGATGTGCATTCAGTGCATCAAACAATTGAAAGGATGATCTATATATCATTACACAAATAAAATGTCATCTATAATGGTTTATACCAACTGATATTTGTCTAGTGCTGCATCCTGCTAGCAGGCTTTTGTTTATTATATTACAAGCTGTATTAAATGTGCTTGTGGCTACAATAATAGGAGATATATGTGCGTTTTCCAAACTTTTTCAGCTCAACACCCAAAGGACCAAAATTTAAGATACATAATGCATTGCCAAAACTTCTACATCTAAAAACTACTGATGAAGAACAAAACAAAGCATGAATTTAAAATGTATGAGAAGTTAATTTCATTTATTATAAAAGCACACCAATCAAATTTGCTGAGTCTGCTGTTAAGTTCCTCACCAACAAGGGCTTTTAATTTGGAACTGATACAGAATTGCTAAGTTCGTGTAAACAGAGTTAAGCAGTAACTCTAACATGACAAACAGGAGCGAATCAAAATAAGGCTTTGTACTAAAAATGTTTTAAAAGCATCCTAAGCCTTGCGAGGCCAACGCTGAGATAGAGTCAACAGTTTGGGTTTCTAGTTTAAAAAGCAACAGCGTTCATTTTCAAATATATGCTGATCAAAACTCATCATTCCCATAAGTTTAAACTACTTTTCTCTCACCCGCTAGTCAGTATTTTTCTATTTTGGCACTTTTGACAGCTGTAGAAGCTCCACTAAAAAGCAACAGCAGGGCTGTGGCTATGTGCTGACACTCCCCTGCAGACACACACACACACACACATACACACAGCAGAGAGCCTCTCCTATGCTCTCCTCTCTGAGCTGTTAGCTTGTGTAGCTACAACACAGGTGCAATACAAGCTTTTCAAAGAGAGCCCCATACCTGGGAGACATAACTCAAGCAGGGGGTTTGGGGGTCCTCCCTTATGGCATTTTGAGTGTCAGACACTTCATTCCCTGCATTCCAGTGAATCATTGTGCATCAATTTGCACTCTGGCAAATGTACAGTTTGTGTTGCCCTTTATCCCTCGAACAGGACTGATCCACTTGTGGCGCATCTGTCATTCTGGTCAGTATTTGGACAGCCTCTTTTTTACCGCCAGAATGAGCTGGAGGTATTCGCCGACGTGCGTCTGAGGCTCTGTAACCAGGGCAACGGTGACATTGAGTGACAGACAACTTGCCTGTCATTCTGATTTATTATTTCTCTGCTATGTCTCATGAAACTGTTTTACTTTGTCATTTCTCATGTCCTTCCAAGCTTATGTAAACATAGTATAAATGTTAATGTAGGATGTGTACAAAGTACTGGACAAATCCATGTTCTGTATTGATTCAGTAAGGGACAGTACATTATACTGTATTTTTCATTACAGGGTGATCCTGTATCACAGAGGACAGGTGTCAACCCTCACTCAGTCTGTCTCTCTGGTCCAGTGTCTCATTAACTACTACGTTGCCACCAGGCCACGCCCCGTACAGTGGCAGTCCTGTCCACCCCAGCTGCATTTTACCACCGTGTTTGAGCTCTTTTCCCCTGTTGAATCTCCATGAAAAGGTTAATCTGGCTGAAATCTGCTTTCTGTCTCTCATCCCACACCGCCTGCCACATCATGACCAATTACACTTTCAATTACTGAAATAAGAAATAGATGCTTACCTCTAATACAAGCCTGCTTCAAATAAAACCCTGTTACCTTTTGCAGTTGAGGTATTTTAAACTGCCAACTGGCGATCCAATAAAAAAAAAAAAAATGGGTATGTGACCCCTTTTGGGCTGCAAGGTTCATTTACTTAGCTTTTCTCAGAGCTTTTGACATCTCACGACCTTTCTCAGCAAGACTGAACCTCTATGCTCAGATTTAGGACATGCTTGTACACTACTCATGGTCTAAAGTCGCAAGTGAACTGCTTTTTAAGTACTGTTCTACTCCCTTCCTTACCCTGTACATTTTTCTGAGTAAATGCATGTTAATCTATGTGTGACTTCACATCTATATAGAGTTCTTTTCGCACATAAGAGGCTGCATACTAATTTTAATGTGATTATAACTGTAGAATCATTTGAGCATTAAAAATGTGCCTCTGTGGCATCTTTACAATCTGGCTGTGCAAAAACTGCTACCATATCCTCACTTTGCTTGTTTTTTAGCTTTTAAAGCCTGGAAGGTAGTTAGGCTGATGTGTGAAAAAGCCTCTAAATCCACCTGCAACCAGCTGAGCTCCAGTGAGAGTGTTGACTGGGGAACGATGTGATGGGAGATGCAGCTGTAGAGTCTTAAAAAGAAAAAAAAAAAAGGCCTCTTACCGCCAGGATGTGCAGCAGAACGGCCCCACTCTTTCGTTCTTGGTTGGTGAAAAGGTCATCGGGGAACTCGTGTATTGCTGAGGAGAGAGGAAATGTCACCGTCACCACACATCAGCAGCATGACAGCGAGGTAACATGTCCCCGCCCCACCCAGAGGAGCCTGGGATGCCCTGATGGTTCAGAGGGCTTACACTGAATTAGTTTGTTTGTGGCGCCTATGTGAGAGTTATCACTTTTCTTCTTGTTCCATTTCTTTTCTCTTGATTATCTAATACAGCAAAATTGTCTTGTGTATCTACAAACAGGGCACCACCGCCAGAAGGGGTCAAATGCAAATGAAATAACAGCCTGTGATCATCATCCAAGAAAAAGCTGTAAACTCAGACAACATCAAGGGCTTTGAATTTTTCAAAGAGCTGAAATGGCTCAAAACATTTTCCGAAAATGACTGTCAGCCTGCAGTATGTCACACCACTCAGTCAGCAACCAATGACTTCATACCTATTCATGGGAGAAGGAAAAAAAAAAATACAGAACGAGGACAGTCAACCATCACATCTCCTCAAAACCTGATGTAAAAGCTCAGGCTATATTAAGAGCCTGAAGTCATACAGAATTAAAGCAAGCAGGCAGAAAAACCTTCCCATGCTGAGGACTCATCATCTATCATCCAGAGCTCCAGCTGGAGCACAGTGGGATCATGGTACTACCATACGGCTCACATCTCTGGGAGCACACCCGCACCGCAGTGCACCTGGCTGGAGACAGAAGCTGGCCGTCTTCCTGATGGGACCCGGCATCTGTGGTGAGCGGCCTCTGTCCGACCTGTTCTTGTCGGGCCTGAGCTGCAGGCTCACATCTTGTCTCTCCTTGTAACAAGCCTGCAACATAACCTAGCATACTGCTAACAGAAACCACAGCTATCTCTAAGCTACAGTTAGCTTTATCCTCTAGGCACAATCCAAATGAAAAACAAGACCGTCTACTGTCATTCTAGCAGCTCTGTGAGGGATAGTGGTGCTTTGAGCTATACACTAACATGCCCACAATGAAGGCACTGGAGAGAGAGTTCTTAATTTTACAGTTATAAGGGTTTCAGCTCTACACTCACTATATATTCATGCAGATTGTACATGTTTAGTGTTGTTTTGTCACTGTGATGTGTTTTTTGCTGTTGGTTTCATTTTGTCATGTACTTTTATTTTGAAGTTTCTGTGTTGGAGGTACAGTATTATTTGGAGGATGGCCATCTGTGTGGATAAATGATAAAGATTTAGAGTATATATACTTGGACAGACATTTCCCCAAAGGCTATCAATATCTGTTTTACCTAATAACACTTAGTCTCACATAATTTTTTGCAGCAAAATGGGATTCTCAAGCACACACACTGACCAAGACTGTCATAAAACCTACAAGTCCCACTGATTGTGACCTGTGTTGGTCTTGACGGGGAAGAAAATCAGCATCATCTAGCCGACTGAAAGATCAATTGATTCATTATTCTTGCAACAAAAGTTTCCCTTTTGTTATATTAATAATTTGTATACTAAAGATTGATACTTGGCATCTGTCCATTGATACAATTGTGCCACGCAATAGATTGCAATATGATGCTGTATTGACCCCCCCAGTTAGCACAAACTACAGCCGAGGCTGCTGATTCTTTCGCAGGTATTTGGTCATAAACCAAGGCACCGGACAAATTCACCTCATGATGGCGCTAGATTAAGGGCAGATTCACAGAAACGGTAAACCTTTACTGACCCATACATGACACTCTGGTCTTGAGTCAAACTGCTTTTAACGCTGGACGTTTCATTTCCTATAAATGCTTCACAATAAAGTTGCCCGTTTTCATCAGTATTAACTTCCTGTCAAAGTGAACAGTAACAAACAGTAACACAAAGTGTTACCTGAAAGAAACGGCAATGCAGGAGAGAAACTAAACTTTAAACCACAGAGATTCAGTTAGAAACCACAAAAATACTGAGAGAGCTGAGAGCCTTTTAAACTTTTAAATATGAGTTGTCAACTCCAGTAACTGTTCTGCTCATTCATTAGAGGACAGAGGAGGAGAGAGAAATGCAACCAACCCCTCTCTCATGACTCTGAAATGAAACAAGCACACATAAATGAGGTAAATAATATAGTATTTGATTTCACAGGGTGCACAGTTGTAGGGGAAACACTGAAGGTCTTAGTCCATGTTTGTCTCCTGTTAGTCGACATATTAGTCGCAAATGCGCTGTCAGCTCACCAGTCACCAAAACAGAGAAAACATTTTTCAACTAATAAAATAACACATACAGTGGAACGCTTCCTGTAACTGGTTGGAATGGTGTTTACACCAGAAATTAACCCCTCTCACCAGAGTTCGAGTCCGACATACACACCAACTCAAACATAGGGAGGCAAACACTGCAGGGTTTGGTTCAAACTAAGAAAAAGTTGGTTTGAACACCAACTCCAATTGTCAGGAATTCACAGTCATGGCTAAAAAGCAATAATCAGATCGATGGGGCTGCTTTGCTGTGGTGCAACTTAAAGGTGGCACTCTTTAAAAAATTCCAAAACACAAATGATGCGA
>JAJHUR010097841.1:0-32418 GCA_027495735.1 Lutjanus campechanus
CAGGAGGTGGATCTCACCATCCAAGCTTTCACAGACAAACCTCTTTGCATCTGGGGTTATCTGCAGTTTCTAGAGGCGAAATTGATTATTAGACATACAGGGGGTCAACAAACTGTCGCATTAGAGGGGACATTTTTCCTCAGTGTCCTCTTTAAGTGCATTTCTGGCTCCCAAACCGGCTCGTTTCTGCCCGGCTGTTGCTCTTCGTTATTATGCTAAAACCAGCAGATTAGATTCTGACTCATGGAGCTGGGTATGGAGAGAGTAACACCTTGCCAGAGGCGACCAAATCAGTGCCCATGCTAGATGGTAGTTTATTTTTCACTAATATGATACAGGAGAGTCTCTTCTCTCTTTGACTGTCATCAGTATTTAAAGGGACAGTTCACCCCAAAATCAAAAATACATATTTTTTATCTCCGTACCTGTAGTGCTATTATCCATCTAGATCATGGGTCCAGGGGCGTTTCTAGAGGGGAGGGCCTGGGGAGGCACTGACCATCCCTGAATTAACTGGATGATTGGCCACTGCAATTGCCCCCCAATTATCCTCAACTATGAATGGTTATCTGCATTGTGAGAGGCTGGACCTTAGTTTGAATCAAGTCTTTGACAATTTTTGCTTGCTTTTTTTTACCAGATTAATTTAATTGATTTGTCATTTTACAACACAGGGTTTTATAATAATAATAATAATAATAATAATAATAATAATAATAATAATAATAATAATAATAAGAAGAAGAAGAAGAAGAAGAAGAAGAAGAAGAATCTGTATTTGTATAGCACCACATAGTTACAAAGTGCGTGTACAGATAAAACGCATAAAAAACAGACAAAAATAGAGAGGAAAAAATCACAGTGGTATCAAAAACAATAAGTTTATGACAGAAATAAGCCAAAAGTGGACAAAATAGGATGTAGAAAAGGTGCACCAAGCTGTTGCCTTATGGAGTTTTTAAAAAAGAGAGATTTAAAAAGTGGTTATTGAGCTAGCTAACCTGAGGTCCACAAGCAAGCTGTTTCAGAGTCTGGGGGCAGTGATGGCCAAGGCCCTGTCTCTCTTGGTGACCATCCTAAACCTGGATACAACCAGCAGTGTCATGTCAGAGGACCTCAAGTTACAATGTGGCCTGTAAGGAAGGAGGAGCTCAGTGAGGTAGCTTGGTGCCAAACCATGCAGAGATTTTAGCTGCAGTTCCCTTTAGGCTACTTATATAAACAAAAAACATGCAGGAAAAATATGTACAGTAAAAGGGTGATTAAAAAATTAATTATAAGAATAAGTAAAATGAGTCTCACAGCCTGAGGGAAGAGGTTCAGTGGAGGTGCAGCTTCTTCTCTTTTCTTTTCTTTATATTATATTTGTGCGGGGCCTCTCTGCTCTGTTGTGATTGGTCGGTCTGTTTATCTTTTAAATAAAAAAATCTGAACCCAGGAAGCTGAACCTGTAAGATACTGTAATGTTGTATGAGAGGATGCACATATTTCATGTCGGTGGCTTGGGGCCACTGTTGGTATTGTCACTGCAAAGGGTCACTTCAATGTTCAAGTACTGCAAGAATTCACACAAAAAAATTGACTTCTTTATTTACATTCGGAACATATTTTTGTTACACTTAGAGGCATAATATGCAAAATTTTCCTTTAAAAAAATCATTGTATAGAATAGACTAATATAATAATCCATCTAAATCAGGGGTGTCCAACTCAACTGCATTCTGGGCCACTTCAGCATCATGGCTGCAGTGAAAGGGCCAAAACTATATAAATGCATCTAATTGTAAACGTGTCATATTGCATAATTGCCTCTGCACTTGATTATTGCTGGTTTTAATAATAATTTACTAATTAATAGCGAGCTCTGAAAGCAGAAGTCTGGGAAAAATAGAAATGGAAAGCAGACATTCAAGTCTACAACTATTGCACAATGTATTTTAAAAAAAACAGGCCTATATAAATATAAATATACCAGCTTGTTGCCATTAGGAACAAATACATATTAATTTTCCCATCTCTCAATAAATTGCTTTCCCTCATTTTGCTCAGCTGCTACTATCAACATTACCAGCTACATCCTCTTGTCTTGAGCACCTCTGTTGGAAACAACTATATGAAGTATTGAGACACCATTGAGCTCACACTGACATGTAGCAGCTAAATGCCTAGACAATGCGTAGATAACTAAATCAGGCTGCATCCTGGGAAATGTAATGAACACCATACCTCCATAATGCAGGACAGAAGTAGTAATATGCAAATGATATACTTTGCAATTCTCGCAGGCCACATAAAATGAGATGCTGGGCCTGTCGGCCCACGGGCCTTGACTTTGACCCATGTGTTCTAAATCATCACTTATCACTCTCCCCTCTGCCTGTATTTCCTCATTTTTGTCATTATTTTGCATTGCTTGGTACGCTTGACCAGACAACGTTGGTATTTAAAATCCTGGGAACAAGACTCGACAACCAACCATCTTTCTGGTGCGTTTACGAACAGCTCAGACAAATCCTACTAATTCTACCTTTAAAAAAAATGCAAACAGCAGTTTCTATCCTATTTCTTTTTAGTTCACTTTGTATTGGACATAAACTCACCAACTCTGAGCATTGTTGGTTTTGTCTGTTTTAGTCAAGCACCAAATTGTGTTTTTTATGTCAACTGTAAATGAAGAAGTTGTTTCCATTAGTATGAAACAAATATTTGAACAAAAGAAAATAAGTTTGCGGGCTGGATGATATTATATTTTGGACCTCATGTCATGGGCCAGAGGAAGACAGAGCAAGCACCAGCAGTTTCAGACCTCTGATTTAGATAGTTGTGGAGATACTGGCGGCAGAGACGTCTGACTTCTCTCTAATATAATGAGAGTAGACGGCACTCCGCTTGTGGTGCTCAAAGCACCGAAAAATAGATTTGAAAAACTCAACAGCAGTGGGTCTTTCCAGAAATCATGACCTGGTTACTCAAAAATAATCCACAGATCTTGTGAGCAGGCCTGAAACGCTCTTTTGCACTTTGGTTCACACACTGCACTACTTTAGAAATGTTGTATTTTCCTTGATTTTATGCATTCTGCCCATCTTTAACTTGGTGCTGAATTTCTTAAATGAAAAGTGCTATACAAATAGAGTTTAATATATGAGAGAAGGCAGACATCTCACTCACATAAAAACACTGTAGATGGATAAATATCACTTCAGGCCAGATGAAGAAAAAAGTGTGCACTTTTGATTTTGGGGTGAAGTGTCCCTTTATCACCCTGGTTCGTAGCAGCAGGGTGGCGATGTGATAAAACCACTGTGTTTTACCTGAACAGCTTGGGTTCAGGCCACAGATGAAATGCCTGTGGCAACATTAGCCTGTGGATGAATCCCCACATTCAGCTCCTGCAGTGCTGCTCCGCTGCTGACCCTGACCTCTGACATCGCCTGTGGGCTTTGCTTTAATTAATGTTTATCTGGCAGGTAGCGTCCTGTTTAATGTTCTGAATGCAGTCGGAAATAAAAATGCTTGGTCTTTTTTTGTTTATTCTTAAAGGGACAGCTCAGATTTTTTGGAGCTGTGGTTGTATGAGGTCAGTGTATCACCTACAGTCCACCCACTGAGGAGAAGCAGCAGGTTTAAACAAGATAAATTTAACCCCTGTGCATGTAACTTAAGACGCATTTCCCATCCATACTGGCAAAGTACATGCAGTTTGCAAGAGTGTTTATTGGTTCAATGTTGGTTTGATTTTTTGGTTGTTACACCGTGATCAATACTTTTTTCCTCAAAAGCAAGATTGAAGCTTAATCCAATTTTATAAAAGTAACTTCAACTTCATGAATAAATTTTAAACACCTGTCAATATTCTATTTTAAGGCCTAAAATTCTGATTATTGGATTTTAGACTACTTTTTAAGACTTTTTAAGAACCTGCAGAAACCTGGGGTGTAGGACGCTTATGGACAGAGTTGGCAGCTAAACATAATTTAGCCATCTAAAATAAATATCACTTTAAGTGTAGGCTATATTTAGAATATTGTCACAGGTTTACCATCCAACAGCCTTTTCTGATGAGAAACTAAAGTTATATCGCTCTGTCCAACGCCACCAGACTTAGTTTGTTTGCGTTATTATTTGACTTTGGTGTTTTCAATTTTATTTTCCAAAGTCAAAACCAAAAACAAAGTAACTCATCGAGGCAGCAGAAGACCAGTAACTCCTGTGTGGTGCCAGTTAAAATGTCTGTTTTTGTCAAAGGAGTCTTGTGCCGTTTGTGTTTATTGGTTCAATGTTGGCTTGAACTTTTTTTAGTTGTTGCAGTGTTGTCAATATTTTTTTCTCCCAAAAACGCATTTAAAAGAAAGAAGTTAAATCCAATTTTATAAAAGTAACGTTGACTTCATAATTAAAATTTTGTCAAAATTGTAGTAAGGACATTTTAAGGCATAAAATTCAGATTATTGGATTTTAGACTTCTTAAGGACCTGCAGAAACCCTGGGTGTAGGAAGCTAAGCAGTATACCACAGTGTACAGGGTCAGCAGCTCAACATCATTTACCCAGTTTAAACATTGGCCCTAGTTAGAATATTTTCCATCCGATAACCTTTTCTGATGGGAAACTAAAGCTATATCACTCTGTCAAAAGCCACCAGACTCCTTTGGCAAAAACAGTCATTTTATCTGGTAGTACGCTGGAGCTGCTGGTCTACTACCGCCTTGTTTGTTTGTGTTATTATGTGATTTTGGTGTTTTCAATTCTATTTTCCAAAGTCAAAACCAAAAAACAAATTAACAACAACAACAAATTAACATAAGACCAGCAACTCCCGTGTGCTGCGTGTTTTTGTCAAAGGAGTCTGGTGGCTTTGGAGAAAGCGATATTTGGCTTATATAACAGCAGTTTCTGTCATTTAAGACCCATTTCCCATCCATCCTGGCAAATAAGTACATGCACAGTTTGCGTTAGTGTTTACTGGTTCAATGTTAGGCAGTGGAAGACCAGTAACTCCTGTCTGCTGCGAGTTAAAATGATTGTTTTTGAGAAAGGAGTCTGGTGGCTTTGGAGAAAGTGATATTTGGTTTATATAACGGCAGTTTCTGGTCAAAGAAGGCCGTTTGAAAGAAAGGTTAAGTGGTGAAAACAATCTAAATACACAGTACACCGATTTTTTTCTTTGGCGGGGAAAGTGGCCAAAATATGTCTTGCTGCTGACCCTGTCCACTGAAGTACACCAGTACTACTGCTGCTTCTCCAAACATGAGCATGTGGACCACCACCAACTGGTAGTACATCACCCCTCTTCAAAAACTCCAGACTAACTGGATTTGATTTGTCTCAAGTTCAAGTTCAGCTTGATTCTCTGTTCATATATATAAATAAACCTACTGGTTGGGATGCCCACAGACCTCAGAGGTATACTTTTTTTGGGTCATATGTCACCAGTGCATTATTCTGTCATTCTAATTTTTCATGACTTTGTCCTTAAATTTGTACTTAATTACTTCCTAGCATTGTTTTCTCTTTCCATTTTAATTGGTGCTAGTTTTCAAAATATTTTTGGAGCTTTTATTTTAGATTGCGCAGCTGAAGTGAAGACAGGAAAGAGGAGGAGAGAGCCGGGGAACGACATGCAGCAAAGGGCCACATGCAGGAGTCAAACCCACAGCCTCAGTACATGGGGTACATTCTCTACCAACTGAGCTACCAGGCAACATTAATTAGTGCTTTTTTAAAAATATCAATATATTGTGGTCCTCTGGGACTCAAGTCAAATGCACCCAATTCAGCCTATACACAGTTTTAATAGATTAAACTATTGATATTATTGATCGAGTTTACGTTTGCCACAGGTACTAATTTAAAGGAACACACACCATCAGGAGGGTGGGGGCACTCAGACACAGACACACATGCACATTTCTTCATGTGCTTTATCTATTTTCATTTTACACAACATGCAAATTGCCTGCAAACTTTCAGAAAACTATAATCATCTTTTTTAATTAATCTTTTTTCAGATGACGTTAATTGCATAACTAATAAAGTTTTGAGAAGAAATAAATCTCGGGGTCCCCAGAGACCCTCCGTCAGTAGTCCTTGCATACAAGTTAGTAGGAGGAGGAATACAAGCTAACGTATCATAAGGCTACAGAGCAGCTTCTCCCCCTCAGGCTGTGACTGCTTAATTCATCCTCAGCACTCCACAGTGCAAAATAGTTTATTTTATTTTTTATTTCTATGACTTATTATTTATTCAACCAATCTACTGGATGAAATTTTTATTTCTTTTATATAACATTGTTTTTCTAAGTAGCAAAAAAGGGTACTACATTTTAATCCCGTTATACAACCCTGTTGTTAAATAATAAATAAATCCATCTTGTTCGTCATACACAAGCGATATATGATTTCTGTCATGCTGAAAACAACATGACAGCAAGTAACATGTCTTGTATTTTTCAGGAGCCATCAGACAGAGCTCACAGGATGCAGCACGTGATATCTTCAAATAACAAAAAGCAGGGCTGGATTTACTCAATAAAGGCCCCCTGGGCAAAAATGGCCCCTTTCCTCTTTTCTGTGTGTATTCTGTACATATTAAGCACAAATAATCTCAGTTCAATACACCACGTTAGCACATCAACTAAATATTAAAAAGCCTTAAAACTAAACTTTAGCTCAAGATTAAATAAAAATGCAGGTGTTAAGGCTCTGATCATTTTAGTTGTACTTTAGTAATGCATTAACATGAATTCATTTACTGACAGTTTAATTGCCACAAACTAATTGACACATGGTGATTATGGAGCCTGAGGCCCACCTGTGGGTCTCTTGCTCATAACTCTTGTTATGATGCAAATAGTAGATCAGCTGGAATAATTAAGGTATTAAAATCTAGATTCTCAAACTGTGGTACGTGTACCACTGGTGGTATACAAGCTCCCTCTATAGTACATGGAGGAATGTCAGTATATTCCATTTTTAAAAAATATTTCTATGTAAAACCATATAATACTGTCAAAATACCAAAAATTTCAAATGAAAATACAGAAAAGACCATTGAAATGTAATTGAAAATAAGTTTTCTCTTTTTTGCTTCAATTTCAGCCTGCTACATAGCTCCATTATTACTGGTAGTAACAAGCTAAACTGTGACAGCAAGATAAAGAGCAGAGATACAATGTGGAGACTGCAAATGAACGCTTCAAAAACACTGCGATTGTGGCTCTAGACTGGAGCTATTATGAAGACGAGTGCAGATCAGGGGGACAATATAATAAAAATAAAACAGCCGAGTTCAAAAAGAAATGGATGACAGAGAGCACAAGTCATCGTGCCAGTGAAGTGTCCACAGCACCTGCTAGTAGCAAACAATATGGAAATGTAACTTGAGTTATCTCAAATCTGAGTTGATATTGTGCTTTACAGGGGTGGAGGTGGAACTAATTACAACTACTCAAATTACTGTCATTTTGAGGGGTATTTGTACTTTCGTGATTTTTTCGTTAGTAGGTCTACAATTTGAAATAATATGTAAAACTTTTATCTGCATTTTTGTAGCCTAGAATATCACCCGATCACAAATGGGCCAAAGAAAACAATGAAATGTGGACAAAGGTGAGTGCAAGTGTGACCACTCAGTAGAACAGAGCAGGAGTTGGGAGTAATTCAGACTGAAAATGGAGGGAGAGAAACCCCCCCTTTGCGTCATACTCTGAGAAGTATGTGCATCTGTGCATCTGCAGAAATAAATTTACAATTAATCATAATTTATTGGAAACTAATTGCCTCAGAGAAACTAGAACCTTCAGGCGATTGTGGCTGCTGTCAGATTTGCCTGTCTGATAATGTGTGTGAACATTTGAACACAAAGATCAAAAATCTGTTCTAATGCTTTATAATTAGCCATCAGAGATGGATGAATGATTTTTTTTTTTCAATCCGTGTTAATGCTAGTGTTCTACTAACATTAACCAAAGGATCGCTTTCATTAAGTAAATCACCATTCTCGCTCACAGAATATAAATACATGCATTACCTGATAAACAGAATATTAAGGCTTTTCAGTAACATACATCAAGCAAAGCCATTTGCAGACCTTCTATTCACTGCACAGTGATTACCCAGCAGTCTCCTGTGCAGCAATGAGACGTGGCAACATAAGATTGTAAGCTACATGGATGTAACTCCAGTTCTATAAGTAGGTGTAAAGCCCACTGTCGCTCTGTACCACAAAGTGACATAAGCACTGTTACTGTCGAGAATATGAATTAAAGCCAGTTGGAGCCTGATCATGAACAATCCATGTGAGCTGCATTGCTGAGGCGTGATCAGTGGGAGAAATCAGAAGCTCTACTATAAACCAAAACCTACACCACAGGTTAAAGCTCTTTCCATCTTGTACCTGAAGTACAACACTAATGAAAATCAACTTGACTGAGACAGAAGACCAGCCTGTCCTTACCAGAAAAAAAAAAGAAAAAAGAAAAACGTACACATTCGTCGCAAGTGCAAGCAGCTTCTTCCCACTGATATACCTCTATTGTTAGGCACCCCCTAGTGGACATAGTTAACATGATAGAAGCGGGAGGAGCAAGTAATTCCACATTTCACATGACATACATATTTTAACCCAAACCGCAATCTTTTCCTAACCTTAACCAAGTGTATTTATTGCCTAAACCTAACCAGACTGCAACCATTTTACAACATGAAACATTTGTGCAACGTCCTGTGAGTTATGTCATGTGACTTATGTAACAGATCAGTACCTCTGAGTCCGAGGCCGGGGTTCTCAGCAGGAAACTGGTGGATTGTCTGACACGAGTAGGGAATGTGTCCTTACCCCAAGTGAGAGAGTTCAAGTATCTTGTGGTCTTGTTCTCGAGTGAAGGGACAATGGAGCATGAGATGGGCCGGAGAATCGGAGCAGCAGGAGCAGTATTGTGTTCTCTTTACCGCACTGTTGTGATGAAAAGAGAGGTGAGCCAGAACGCAAAGCCCTCCATCTACCAGTCATTCTTTGTTCCTACTCTCACCTGTGGTCATGAAGGGTGGGCCACGACCGAAAGAACAAAATACAAGTGGCTGAAATGGGTTTTCTCAAGTGGGTGGCTGGCATCTACCTTAAAAATTGGGTGTGAAACTCAGTCATCTGTGAGGGACTCAGAGTACAGCTGCTGCTCCTTTGCACAGAAAGGAGCCAGTTGAGGTGGTTCGGGCACCTCATGAGGATGCCACCTGGTTGCCTGCTTAGGGAGGTGTTCCAGGTACATTCAGCTGGGAGGAGGCCACGGAGCAGACCGAAGACTAGGAGGAGAGATTATATCTCCACCCTGGTCTGGCACCCTGACTTCGGATAAACGGTTGAAGGTGGATGGATGGATAGATGGACTTGCGTAACATACTCAAGCCTGTAGCTCTCCACTCTCCACCAGTAATATATGTCGTTTTGGGAGTAAATGACAATCGACCTATTCTGTCATTTAGGTGTGATTATGTGTTGGAATATTCAATTGTTAATGCTTCCAGAAAACTAAATCATCAGCAGATTTCTCTCAGCTATATTCACACAACTTACCTCCCTCTGAGGAAGGGTTAACTCATAAAACTCAACAATCATCTTCAAACTGCACCTTGTGCCCAGATGGACTCACAGGTTCATACATGCATATGTATTGGGGATGCAAGGATATATGAGGTGTTTATAGGATGAGGCTTATGCTCCTCTATCTGATGTGCTGGATATAGTTGTTCCATATGCATGTTCTCCCACTTTGCTGTTCTAGAGTGATACCGCCTCATTAAAATTAACATGCTTGTAGAGATATATTCTCCTAACAGCCATCACTGCTGCCAAAAAGATGCTGGCTTTACATTAGAAACCTCCACACACAGTTACAAAAACCCACTGGATTAACACATATATTGATACAATTAATATGGAACTCTCAGGAGCAAGAATAGTGCTGGAGCTGGTTCTATTTCATCGTGGCAAATGATGACATAAAATCGAGGAATTGCTGTGATTTCTATTTATTGTTAAATTCTGGATCCTTGTATCCTGCAAATTTACAGCCCGTCCTCGCCAGAAAAATGTGTATTGATTGCAAGTGCAAGCAGCTTATTCCAAGCTAATTATTGTTAGGCGGCTCCCTCTAGTGGATGTAATTAACATGATAGGAGAAATATAGAGCGAGAAAGTCTGCATTTAGAGGAGGTGGGTGGATGGAAGACTAAAACAAGCACAGGACTTTCTCTCAGGATCCTGGAGTCTGAGTCCAATGTGAAATCAAATGTAAATGTAAAGTTATTTAAAGTTTTGGATGTGATGCCCGTTGCACCACTTCCATTGTGCAAGTGATGTCACTTCCTTCCTTCCTTCCTGCAGTTATTTCAACTGCAGCCATGATCTTTTCCTAAACCTAACAAAGTAGTTTTTATGCCTAACCTAACAAACTGTGACTGTTTTACAAAGTAAACCATGTGGGTAATGTAACCTGATGTTGTTGCATGAGTGATGTCACTTTGGTCACATGACCTACGTAACGTAGTTATTTTAACTCAAACAAAAATCTTTTCCTGAACCTTTTAACTAAACCTAACCAATCTGCAACTGTTTTGCAACGTACACCATGTGTAGTGTCCTATGAGTTATGTCGTCACTCGAGTGACATCACTTCTGTCATGTGACATACGTAAAGTAGTTATTTTAACCCAGGCCACAATCTTTTCCTCAACCTAACGGTAGTTTTATTTCCTCGACCTAACCAAGTCATTTTTGTGCCGAAACCTAACAAATGACCTTTTTACAACGTAAAGCACGCGTGTAGGGTCACATGAGTTATGTCGTTGCAGAAGTGATGTAACTTCTGTCACATGACAAATGCAACATAGTTATTTTAACCCAAACTATGATCTTTTCCTAAAACTAACCAAGTAGTTTTATTGCAACCGTTTTACAACGTAAACCATGTGTGATGACGTCACATGATGTTGTTGCGTGAGTGACGTCACTTCTGTCACATGAGATTCGTTACGTAGTTATTTTAGCCCAAATCACAATCTTTTCCTCAACCTAACCAAGTAGTTTTTGTACCTAAACATAACCAAACTGCAGTAGTTTTACAATGTGAACCACATGGGTAATGTCATGTGAGTTATGTCACGTGACAGAGTTAATGTCTGTTAAGTCTTTATGCATGAGGATGTGTTGGCAAATATCGGATGGAGACCCATGGATATGGAGTGGAGCTCATTTTTTGTATTGTTTTTTTTGTTTTTGTTTTCACTGTGTTATGCTTATATTTACCTGAAAAGAACCAAAAGAACAATAAAAATGTATTAATTTATTAATTATAAAACCCTGCATCATAGGCATCTACCACTGAACTCCCAAAACCACTCGTATTGACTATAAAGCAAATTTAACAGAGCTAGTTATTGACTAAACAACATAAACTAGGTATAAAAAACACTATAACTAGTTGGTGATTTATGTCTCATGTTTGTAACAATAAATGTGTCCCAATTTTTCCACATCCAAGATTTTGATTTTTGGTCTCACCCACCTTTGGACCTGAAACTTGAACTGCTGCATTGATCTGAACTCCAGTAAACTAGTGCTGAGCTGTGGCAGTTAGACCGGCTGAACAATAGTGTAATGACCCAGACAGCCTGCGCAGGATACTTTTATCCCCTGGCCTTCGATTCTCCACAGGGTCATTCCAAAGTGACAGGGCCACACTTTGGTAGTGGGTGGATAAATAGCTCCACAGACACCCTGTGATGGTCACCCAAGCTTTTATTTTAAAAAAATTATCAACACACCGCAGGGTGAAGTGCAGCCAACTCTTTCCTATACCTGTTAAATTTGTGCAGTGGCCCAAATCCACTTGGCTGTGGCTTCAGATGGCATCGAGCCATCCTGCTGCTCGCTACTGGACTACTGGCTGCTTCAAAGACAGGAAGAGCTGGATCAAGACTCTTTATCACCTCCTGCCTATGAAATATTGATTTTGTAGCCTCAGGGCTTTTAACTTGTGTCTGGGAGATATTTATTTCTCGGAGGACAGTGGTGGGGGGCATATTGTGAGCTTGCTTCATTTGCTAGGCTGTAATAATTCAATGTGAATTTCTAAACTATTGGGAGAGGTTGATATATTGGTGTCAGTGATACAGGGGTCCACGTGCCCTTCAAATCTAATAACTTCCTCCGTGCTTACATTAACAGCCGCTCATAAAGTGCTTATATTACATGTTATATAACCAGTTAATTTGGCCATATTAATTCTGCTGTATTTCATGTCACCCATGCCACCAGTAATATAGCTGGAAATTATAAAGGTGGTAAACTCAGAGCTCCTGCAGGCAGTCGTCATCAGGCAAACACCCACACGCTGAAACAGAAATCAATGACATCTGCAGGGAAGCATCAATTTATGCTTTTACACAATCAAAAGACCCCAATTTTATTAAGGTGTGTGTCTATAGCTCATATTAGGATTTAAGTTGAATTTAAATTTGAAATCCTCATTTTTTGTGTAAAGACATCATGGTACTGCAGTTATTTTAGTGTCATTTTCCATTTTTTCAAAAGAGGATGAAACTGGATTAAAAATGTAGGGCTGGGCGGACGTTTAGCTCAGTGGGTAGAGCGTCCGACCCATGTATTGAGGCTGTAGTCCTCTGCAGCGGCCGCTGGTTCGACTCCCGCCCTCGGCCCTTTGCTGCATGTCATGCCCTCTCTCTGCCCCCTTTCCTGTCTACTCTTCAGCTGTCACTGTGAATAAAGGCACAAAAGGCCAAAAAAATAACTTAAAAAAAAAAAATGTAGGGCTCAAGCCTCTGAGTTGCTGTTTTCCATGGCCTCAGTTGATTGACAGCTGAGAACAGATGTTGCTAATAGACCCACTATCAATTTTTATAGAGTGCTACTGACTCAAGTCAGCCCACAGGATGTTGGATTTAAGCCATGGGCTGAGCTGTGGACTCGTGTCGCATGACTTGGGGCACAAATTTGATGAGTTCAGACTCAACTTGGGTGGTAACACCAGTGACTTATGACTTCACTTGGATTTGAGCCTTTCAACTTGAAAATACTTGCTATCTTTCCTGCATCCCAAGGATTAAGAAGTCTGTTTTTTTAAAAGTGTGAATCCACGAAACCCTTCTTTTCCTGAATCAAGTTCCAGCTAGTTGACACTTAATTCCTCACCATCCCCAGATCCATTTTGTTTGAACCAATCCAGCAGCATCCAATCAAGTCATGGGAGAGAACCATGAAGAACTTACATTATGTTACTTAGCTCCAGCTGGAAAAATGACACCAAAGAAAAACTACAAGGTGGTCACCGAAAAAACAAATTACAACATGCAAAAGGTGTGGGTTGAAATTACAGACAGATACGTAACAACCTCCAATTTCATTCGACATTTAAAGTTGCGCAAGGAACGGTAAGTTGAGACTCTGCTGCTAAAATGACACTACATTTGGTGCAGAGCTCATAATGACTTGTGACTCACACTGATTTAATGTTTGGGACTTGACTCGGGACTTGCCTGTCTTGACTAGGACTTGACTTGTGACTTGCAAAACAATGACTTGACCCAACCTCTGGTCGTGGGCAACTTAGGATGGTTCCGCCAAATATTCTAAAGAGATGCAGCTTGTGGTTAAATTTGTATTCTACTCGGAAAGTTGAAGCTAGTAAGCAAAGCTAACTAGATTCCACTCAGGGAGGAAGCTAGTAGAAACCAGTATAGATTGCTTGCTAATGCTAATGCTGGGGGTTTGGCTTGCGTTAAGGCATAAGTATGCTTGTCGGATGGTGGAACAAGACATACCGTTCTGTCACTGCATTGGGGCTACATTCAACAATTGCCATAACCTTCAGAAACAGGAAAATGCGACCGAAATGCTTAGTTCCATTTACCTTGGAAATTTACCACATTCCAGTACCACAAGTTGGAAAACTCTAAGTGGGGTTTGCTGTAGGTTTGTTTTAGCCAGTGGTAGCCATTGTTAGCACTACCAGTTGATAACAACACGTGATGCTGTGTTTTAACAACATAACAACATGTCCACAGTTAAGTTGGACAGTACTGTATGTATGACTGATTTAATTAGACACAAAAGACAGAAAGTTTTGACATACTATGGTTGCGCCCATCAGCCATCTTGGATTTTGAGATCAGGGTTGGTGAGATTCTACCTACTTTCTGACTTTCTGGAGTCGGAAATCCGACTTCAGGGGGCGTTCCAGTTGAAATTTCTGACTGGGCATTTGGAAATTCAGACTTCCCAGTCCAAATGGAATGCGCCGAAAGCTGCCCGGTTCAAGCAACGATTAGCAAGGTGTTTGAGGGTAAGAAAGTCAGCAGGGCGTAAATTTCTCTCTCAACTTCTGTTCTTTCATTCCTTACCCAACTATTTCCACCACTTTTCATGTTTACAACCGAGTGCAACACAATGAATGTCTTCCATTAAAGGTCGTCTAAAAGCATGCCCATGCATATCCCCATATAAACAGTTTATTGTGGCTTGCCCCTCTCTATAATAGCAGGCTTTTCTCCCTCTCTTTGAAGGTGGCCTTTCCAAACAGCTATATCCTAAACACTTTTGCCCGACATGGTTAGATGACAAATTGTAAGGGCTGGTTCTTTTGCCACAAACTAAACAATAATACCCCAAAATTTTACTTTAATATTAGCTTACACTGTCTATTAATGAAAAGGCAAAATACCCTACACTGTATCACAGATACCATGGTGCTCTGCGGGGTATTGTGCTGTGGTTTCGGTGCCATCTCCTCCCTTGAATGCACACAGCTGCGGTCAACCTAACAGAAGTCCACTGCTGCAGTTGTTTTGGTGCATGTGTTACACAGCGAGTGATTTAATATGAACGGAAAGGTAAATGAAGGGTTGCAGAGGAAGCTTTTGAGCAAGCGGATGCCTAGCTGCTGCAGTGGCACTTTTTGCCATGCTCTGCTTGAGTCAGGCCTTTAAGCAGTGGTTTTTATTATCCACAATATGTTCTGTATACAAGCAGCTCAATAGATATAAGTCACAAGTCAACCTAAGGTCTAGACTGTTTCATAATTCATTAGGGCAGCAGTGCAGCTAGCCTCTGTTTTTACCTCATTACTGATGAATTATCTCGCATAGATCGGATCTGCTGTTTTTTTTCTTCTTTTTCTCATGTTAAGGTGCCGTCACGTTAATCCGCCATGTGCTAAACCAATCACCCTGGATTGCGCATTCCTCCACACCCCAGGGGTTTTTATTTTAATGAGACTACAAAGATTTTCTGCACATATATTTTACCTTCCTCGTGCATTTGAATGTTTTGGTTGCTCATTTCTCACAACTATTATACCGCACAGCGAGAAATGGTGGCCTCAATTATGCAAGCATTGGGCATTCAGCACAGTTGTGCATGCACCTGTTTTCAGGGACTAGTGTGGGTGGGTTGAAGTCATGCAGATGCCTCGGGTTGTAGTAGGATTGCAGGAAAGTAAAGTTTGGTAAGTTAACTGCGGTCAGTACAGCCAGCAGTATTTGTACAGTCCCAGTCTCTTTATATTGCAGCTGCACTGAACATGTTTTCCCTGGTAATGATGAGGGGATGACACATTTAGAGGCTGATGGAGATTTTGACCTTTTGCTGCCCACTGCTCTGCCAGAGGGATGTTAGCACTGTCAGTACTATGAAACATGTGATATAGGTATTGACAGATTTGACGCGTTTATTTTCAGCCAGTCTTGGGGCGGCTGTGGCTCGGGAGGTCGAGCGGGTTGTCCACTAATCAGAAGGTCTGCGGTCAGTCGGTGAACCCCAAATTGCTCCCGATGGCTGTGGCATCAGTGAGGCAGCATGTGCGTGAATGGATAAGGACAGAAACATCGTGTTGTGCTTTGCGCTGCTGTGTTGCTCCTGAGCAGCAGGTTGGCAGCTTGCATGGCAGCCTCTGCCATCAGTGTATGAATGTGTGTGTGAATGGGTGAATGTTGACATGTGTTGTAAAGTGCTTCAGTACGTCGGCAGACTAGAAAAGTGCTATTTCAAAGCAGTCCATTTGTCATTGTGGTCATTTTCAAAACAGAAAAGTGCCTTGTCACAAAAATAAATCCAGGTATAATGCATGGCTATATTGTACAACCAGGAAAAGGGCCAGGTGGGCATTAAACGGGTACACAAGCAATTCATCACTGCACCTCTGTAAATGTGGGGCACAGGTGAAAACATTGAGTAAAATTTGTGGAGAGTGCATTTAAAAAGATGTAGTTGATCTTTTTGGCTGCTGCTTAAACACAAGTGTTGCTCATCTACCACGGCCTTGATTGGTAAGTTTGTTTCCATGTGACTTTGGCGAATCTGAATTAAAAAGTCACACAATAGCCAAAATAAACTAACCAGCTGAGGCAGTGGTAGACCAGCAACTCCTGGTTTCTGCAAGGTAAAGTTAAAAACTTACAAAAGAGACCAATATTTCACTTAAATAACGCAAGTTTCCCATTGGAAAGGGCTGTGTGACAGGAAGGTAAAGTGCTGAAAACACTCTAAATATAGTGTAAACTTAAACTGATATTGATTTTTTTCAGCTGGCTAAAATATATTTTGCTCCTGACCCTGTCATCAGGAGTACATTACTTTCCTACACTGGGATCTCACATAACCCCATTTTAAAATGGGGTTGTATGAGTTACAGTTCCCATGAAGTCAAAATGTATGTTTAAGTGTTTTTACCACATACCTAATGTCCTCATCCTGCACTCAGGGGCGTACACTAAATTTGCGTCCAATGAAATGATTTCTCGCTTATGACACAGCAGAGCGTGTTTCTAGAGGCCTCACTGCACAAAAACACAACTTTATAACTTTATAACTTCACTGATCTGAGTGAAACTCGGTCATATTTTATGGGGAAAATATTTTCTGGTTCGGCCTGTGATGTCCTCAGGCTGATTCAGCTTCAACTCTCAATTATTTTCAGAGTTTCCTGATGAACAGATAGCTTTTCCAGCTCATTTGCTGAAGCGAACATTGACAGCTACAGTTAGCGGACAACAGAACTGGGCTCAGCAGCCTCCCAGCAAACATGATGACCACAGCCTCTGATCCCGACAGGGAATACAGTACCAAGGTAGTTTACGGAGTTTCCTGATGTTAAGATAGCTTTATATGTTGCTGAAGTAACGTGGTAAGAACACCATCTTGGTACTGTAGCCTTTTCCCTGTTGTCAAACTGGCCTCCACCAGTCTCCAAGACAGTTTTTGTCCCGGTACTGCCTTGTTCACTGGGACCTCTCAGTACAGGATGAGGCAGCTAATAGGACCGCTCTCCTTCCTAAATCCATGCACCACTTTAGCTGCATGGCAGAGGATGTAATGCACAGCACTACTGGATACTGAAAAGGCCAATCAATGTCCACAACAAGTTGCCTATTTACAGGAGACACGTATGCAATAAACACTCCGCTAGCCATTTTATGGGAATTTAAAGATAATTATTACCTCATAAACATGTTATGTTATACATGTTAGCATATAATTTTGATTTTACACATCCAGCAGACACGTAGCAACAACACATTTATGGCTACCTACAGTGCAGATAGTCTCCTTTTAGCTTGGCGTCCTCCAAATCTTGAGAAAAATATCCGGCTGATTAGCTGCCAAATGCTCCACTATGTCCACCAGTTAATCACTAACTCTGTGTGTTTGGTGCAGAGCAAGTGGTGTGCAGTGTGTTTTAACTTTTTCCACAGAAAATAACTGAATTCTGCTGCTGGAAACGACATAGAAGCTTGAGCTAAAACGCTCCATGAGCCGGAGGGGAACTGCAGAGTGGATGATAATTCACACAATGAGAAACCTGGCCAATCACCAATTACTCAAAGTCAACTGATCCATTAAAAATATTGACAAGTGCAGGCTTAAAGTTACCTGCCTGTGCAAGCCAGTTACCAAGTGAATGGTTTTGCTCACCTTAAGTTTGCTGTTGAAAATGTACAATGTACTTCTCTCAGTTTTCATGGTCACAGCTTCACCCTCGTCTTTTATTATCCTCTTTTCTTTTCCTTCGACGCACAAAACAAGCGGTCGGTCAAAAGACTGGCATGATCTCCCGTTTGAGCAGCACTTCCAAGGTCCGTCAGGGGAGTGGTGTTGATTCTTTGTCAAACTGCGCAGCGTGGCCTTCAACTGCAGCAAGTATCTGCCTTCAGTGTCTGAAAGAGACCAGATCAATAACACGTTAAAGCATCTTATGCACATTTCCAATCTGACTCCACTCGTTTTGAGTTGTGAACACCATTCAGCCTGAGGAAGAGGGATGCATCTGGATGCACACTTTGCTATCACTGCAGTATGATGTTTATTATATTCTGTATTCAAGCTGGCCTTGCATTTTTGTTAGCTGTTTTCTGTGGGGGAGGATTGAATTTGCCCTTGCGTGTGACTAACATGTTTGGCGCCTCTGCTTATTTACAATCTGCATAAGTAAACACGCTTACTGTAAACCACAGTGCAAGTTGTTAATACAAAGACAGTGTGCTTGTTATATAATCTATAATTCATGAAAATGTGTCATGATAAAATATAAACGTGGCACTCTTAAGTGGTGGCAGGTCAGCGCAAGCGCTAGCTGTGACATCACTTGTGTGTTTGTGTACGCAGAGTTGGGAGGGTTACTTTAAAAATGTATTACAATATAATTAATAATGTAGTCGATAATGTAATCCAAGCATCACAAAATTAAAGTAATGTAACTTGATTTCTTTCAATTACTTACTGGATTATCTCAGTACCAAATATGGTGAAATTGTTTAGCCTAATATAAAGTTTTATGTTCACCATTAGGTATATATGTCTTCCTTTGTTATGATTAATAACAGCGAGAATACACATTTAGATGTCGTTGTTAAGTATGCTATTCACACTTCACATTCAAGCAACAATAAACGCACGCACTCACACACAGACACACACCATCCTCGTCACCAGCATCACCCACGACAGTCCTAAAATATTCTTCAGTAGTAGTAGCATTAACAGGTTGGCTAGCTAACAGATTGCTGTGTGAGTAATGTTTGCAGTTGGTCTGTGAGGCGTAAGTTAGCGGTTGGTCTGTGTAGCTAATGTTAGCAGTTGGTTTGTGTCGCTAACAATGGTGGTTGGTCTATGTGCATAATGTTAATGATTGGTCTTACCAATCAATGTTTGTTTTTTTTAATTAGATGTTCAGACAAGATAATGGCAAAATTTCCACCCAGTTGTAGCAACCGTCAGATTAGCTGGTTACACTGAGTGCGGAGTGGTCTTGTAAGACTTCCTGCTGATAATCCCATTTTTTAACTAAATATAACTCTTATTTTATAAAATAAGAGTATATTTAAATATACTCTTTTTTTTTACCCCTGTCCCTCAAACAGCATGAGTCCACCCCTGCTTTGCCCCCTTTCCTCTGTACACAGGTATGCAGAACAGCTCATTTTAAGAGCCTTGTCCCTGCAGCGGACAAGCTGCTTTAAATAAGTAACGTCCCCTTAAGCTATGAGAAAGTCAGTGTATTATGTGTAGAGTGTTAATCCATGTTTATGTCTCTTGTGTGACCCTTGTGATTAAGTACAACTGCAAAACCTGTATTTTGAATAATGCTGTATAACTCTGAATGCCTTGCCTTCCTGTGCTATGCACCAACCAAGGAAAACAATTTAATCAAGGCCATAATTTTCATCTATCAAGGCAACTGAGACTACTTCACACAAAGAGGACTGTTTTAATTAACTCAGGAAAGGTCTGCTTGACATTAATAATGGCTGCATTCCATTTAGGGACTCTGTTTTCAGGGCCTTGCTATTATTCAGGCCAGCTAGGTTGGCTTACTGGGATACTTAAACTGTGCACTCCAGTACCCATTTTATCATACTATTTAGTGTGCAAGAAAAAGATTTCTCAATACATAGTATGTCAAAAATACGTCCTAATGCATCTAGTTGCATCTTGCAGTATGCGAGCCAGCATGCTTTACTGGCTATTCTGACCCTCTTGCTTATACACCAGTCACAAAGGATTGTGGCGGCATGTTATCAGGAAGTCGTATTTCCCAATTAGTGCAGCAGCACATATTTTGTAATTGCAGCTGCAGTACATACTAAAAGTTTAAAATATGTGATTTGGATTGAAGAGAAAGTGAAACCTCACCCTTGTCTGTTCTTTCATCTTTGAACTTTGACCTTTTTGCAGTATAGTTCATGAAAGTTAATTGTAACATTTTGTTCACTTAAAAATGTCTTACTAACAGATTCTCTAATGAGTACATTTTGTCTTAAGTCTTTTTTTTTTTTGCTAGCAAAAAATAGCATTCCAGTTGATAAAACAGTCAACGTGAATTACTGATGCATCTTGCTAACTAAATGAGCTAGCTAGTCCTAGTGTTAGCTGTCAACTTAACCCCCTTAACTCCTCCACCATCTTGTACAAATATGATCACTTCTGGCTCAAAACAAAACAAACAAACAAAAAGATGATAATGATCAAAGTGCCAAACTCGAGGCTTCAAAACAGTAGTCCCAGTGAATGACATCATGGTGGCTACGGCCACTTCTTCAGTCTATTAGAGAAACAAACTGGATTTAAAGCTGGGGTAGGTGGTTTACTTTTGGTGTCATTTGGCAAAAAACCTAAATATAGTACAATATAATTCAAGTAATCTTACATGAAAACTAGTCATCAGCATTTCCTCTTTCTCCAGAATTGCTCACTGCACCTTTAAAGACTGGTTGTTACCTCGTGACCAAAAATCTGACATTGTGCTCCATCCTTTGTGAGCATTTATGCCAACATAACCTCTGTGTAGTCAGACACTGAAAGCTACAAGCAGCCTCCCTTATGAACTTATGTAATTTCTATTTTACAATTTCACAAGTTCAGGTTCTTCAATGTGTGCATGCAGGCCAGACTTTCACTGAAACCTTTACTGGAGGAGTATTTGATAATAATACAGAAACCAAACACTACTGTAAAGGTTGGATATTTCATGCCACAGTTGATGGCGAGACATTGTGTTCTGCGTTGCTGCCAGAGGAGTGCTGACTAAGATCACAGCATGCATGGGAATAAATTACAAAACAGTAGATTAGTGTATATTTCTCACTTTGCCCCTGATGGTCTGAATAACACTTGATTTGTCGTGGCCATAGGTAGTTAGTGGACCAAACCAATGTGAGGCACAGGTGCTTTGTCATAAAACTGAAAACAGTTATACTTAACACTGATTAAACAATGACAGCAGTTGTTATATTTTAATTTTGTGATCAATATTTCTGCTAGGGACAAATCAGTACCTAGTTCTACACCCTAGACCACTGTTGTACAAAATTAGATGCAATGACAATTAAATTCTGACATTTAAACATTAAATCACTTAGTTAAAACTCAAACTAACATTCAGTTCAACAACAGTGATTAGCAGTATTCACCAAATTGCTGATGGTCTATGAACTACATACTTGCTTGCTAATGCTAGTACTAGCTTAGAATGCAGAGAAAGTTTAATTTCACCCTGGTATGTTCTTTCGTCTTTGAACTCTGACCTTTCACAGTATGTTTTTTTAGTTCATGAAAGTTATTTTGGTAACTTAAAAATCTCTTGGTCAGCGCAATAAAAGATACTCTAACAAGTACATTTTATCTTAAGTCAGTTTTGGTTTTTTGTTGTTTTGTTTTTTTTTGCTAGATCTTTGACTGTCTTATCACAGGCAATATACAGTACAGTCACTGTAAAATATATTGATCACTAATGATTGGTTAAAAATTATTAATTCTCCAAACAGAAAACAATGTTTATAGTTTGTTGAAGCTGGCTTTAACCGCCGACTCACATCTGCCCATAGACATACAACAGTATGCTCCAAAAAAAACAAACGTGATATAATATCACTAAAAACCAAAATCACAGGGTCAGAGTGACACACTCACTGATGAATAAAATGTTTTATTCATTAATTTATGCATAAGAGTTACATATGGCCTCTTTGCCTCCTGCAATACCTTCCCAATGGCCACTTGTGGCCGAATGTCCACATAAGTGTGCTTAAATCATCAGGACGCAAGTCAAAAGTCAGTGTGTGGGAGTTAGCAAAAAAAAAAAAAAAAAGCTTTAAACCTGTTGTTATATAATCCAATTCTATATGTTCAGCAATATTCCATTTAAATAGGAATCGACCTGCTTTTTATGGTCGATGAACTTTGATTGTAATGCTGAGTGTTTTGAAGTTTTTCCTGGAAATAAAGAGCGAGTCAGGCAGTTTGTGAAAGTCCATTAAAAGTGTGTATTTTCAATACAAAACGAAACAGGTGAGAATGAAGAATATCACGTTCAATCAACGTAAGTGGAACGTATTGATTTGATAAAATGATTTTTTATTTGATGCTTTTGTTGCCTTACAAAATAGTAGGGTATTTGAACAGCCTTCCTCAAAAAATCAACTTCTAATCTCCAACTGCACAAAATACATTAAGCATTTCCACCTGCTGCAGACGACATTATTCGTGGCATCTAGGAATGATACTCAGTCCATTAAAATGTTTTCTCAAGCAAACCACAAAAAGCCCCAAACACGACTGACATTTCAGAGCTGACCTTTCACACACAGTCTCTCTTTTAACATCATGACCAAGTAAAATGCAAATTTAAAAAAAAACACAAGTGTTAAGGTTCCCAGAGTGAACAGACTGTCTGTGACACTATCTGAAGCTTACAGGCATTTGTTGCTCAGTTACTGTAGCAAAAAAAAAAAAAAGAAAGCCCACTCAGTAGTCTGTTGTATTGAACCGACGCTGTAATTATGGGGCATTTTTGTGGACAATGTTTTCATTCCCACACATTAATTTTCCAATAAACCTGAGTTAGGTTTGCGGGGGAATTTAATCAGTGTCAAAAGGAAAAATAAAACCGGTGTGTTAGAGAAGGAAACACGGGGGTGGTAATCAAGTGTGAGAGACTGTGATTCTAATAAGTGTACTAACGCTTATAGGTGCTGAGGTGGGGGTGGGGGGGCGGACATGGGAACATTACATACAGCACGCCTTATTAAATATGAGTGACACTTTAAAATCCCTCAGCAAACGCAGTAACAATTTACTCCACACAGGTAGAACATTTGTTCTAATGGTCTTTCAATAACAACATGTAAAACATCAGCTCAAATGGATTCATGTATTATTGTCAATTTCCCTGTTGTGGGACTAATAAAGGAGTAGCTTACCTTATTATAAAGTAATGATCATTTCACTGACAGTCTGCTGACAAAGATCTGTGGCTGCGTTAGGGAAGGCAGAATTTCACACCCTGCTGGTTGAACTTCTGGGAAGTTTGGAGAACCATAATGAGCATCACAGTCTGGGAACTTAATTCAGCTGTGCTTTTACAGTTTCTTAAAGAAACAGTTCCTCCCTGAATTAAAAATACATATCTTTCCCCCACGGCCTGTAGTACCATTTATCCATCTAGATAGTTTTGGTGTGAGCTGTAGAGTTTTGGAGGCCATAGGGATGTCTACCTAGTTTCAATCAGATATTTTTTGGTAGAGACACAGCAGTTCTGGTAAATTCTAGTGCAAAAAGAAAGTAGTTCCTACATGAAACTGCTCACAACAAGGTCTGGATTATCTTCAGTAACCGGGTCATGATTTTTGGAAAGAGACACTACATCATTGGTTCCCAACCTGGGGTCCAGGCCCCCCTTAAGGGGGGTGGCAGAAATCAAAGGGGATCCTCAAGACTTTGTGTGCTCTGAGGTCTGAAAAATCTGATTTGCACATACACCTTTTCCAAAGTCGAATCAAAGCGCATTTTCTATGTTCGTTTTCAGGCTTTTCCAGCACCTTAGCTGGTAACTGACATATTTATATACAAAACGATCATTTCACCTCTTCATCTCATTAAATCACATTTTATACCATTATTATCAACCAAAATGATGTTTTATGACAAAAAGTTTAACATTCCAAAATGTGTCACTTTGCTGTAAATAGACTTGGGTCACAAATTTTGTGTATTTTCTTTAACCGATAGTTGAAAATCAACTGATTACTTGATTATTCACAATAATTTTTTTCCCCTTTTCTTGTTTTTTTTTCTTTTTTTCTTTATTTCAAGTTTAATGTGGGTTTATTTTAAGTTTTCATATCCAATGAATGGCTCCACTAGACAAAAACAATGTCAAATGAGGCCCAGTTAATGCCATTTCTAGACTGTTGATTAATTATCAATGAATACATGTTCAATCAATTAAAATTTTATTTGGCAATAAGTTGATAAATGATAAATCATTAACTTCCAGTACAATCTGGCTCAAAAAAATGTCTGACTCATTTTATGTCCTTATCTAGAAAGTTAACTAATTAATTCAGTCAGGCAGCAATTTATTATGAGAGTAAAGTGATTACAGTTTAAAGCACTTTATCCAAAATCCAACTTTGAAAACACTACATCAAAATTCAAGTGTTATCAAGGTTTTCTGGCACCTTTATGGACCCTGTGTTCAGGCTTGGGGGGGCTCAGCTCTTCTTAGATACAAGAAGGAGAGGCTCCAGTGAAAAAGGTTGTGTTTTCCTTTACTGACTACTACATAACACACCTGCACACATAACACACAGTGGTCAAGTGACATGTGATCAGTGATCAAGGACACGCCACAGTATCCTGCACTGTTCTCCAGCTTGTATCTGCAGGTTTCTCAACACCAGAATAAATGACAGAATAAATTAAAAAATTGTTCCCAGCTTGTTTACCGCCAACATATTCTAAAGCAAACAAGAGTGTGAATCAGCCGGTGTTTGTGGGTCCTTTTTACTCAGCCAGTCCTAAAATGTAGCACAGAAGCACCACCTGCGCTTCAGATGTACACACCATCGTACAAATTAAATACACCCTGTTGTTCTGGCTGCATCTTTCCAACTGCGTCCCCGTAGCTCTGCTGCATGCATACACACATCAAGTACAAGCCAGCTCCTGTGATGAATGTCCGCGCTCAATTCCCTCAAAGACCGCTGCGTTTGAAAATATTGGCCACGTCGAGGGCCATTTTTAGTCGGTGCGTGTGTGTGTAATGGATACAGAGACACACGCTACTGCCGCCTTATATATCAAGCAGAACAGCATGTGAACTGCAGTTTGTCCCAACATCGCAGTATTACATAGCTACTCATCACTTTTAATGGAGTTTAATGGCATTAGGTCTACTCAGCAGAGTACATTCTTCTGGAAGCAGGCTGGGAGGAAACATCTGGCCGGGGACATGCCGTAAATTCTTTATGGAATAAATTTAGTTTTAACAGAACTGTGAAGGTGTGGCAGTAAAACATGATATACGCCGACATATGTTAGCTGAAATTGGTTTCATTAGTAGGCAAATCTCGCACTAGACGTCTGCATGCGCCCGTCTCTTTCACCTCGCGCGGGTTGTTTAGTCACCTCTGGACCAAAAACTGAATGAAAATGGGGGAAAAATACTTACCACCCAGTTCTTGAGAATTAGGACAATTCATGTCCTAATAAAAACAAAGTGGGCAGGTAGCTCAGTTGGCAGAGCATTCGCACTCTGTCCTCTGAGGCGGCTGTAGGTTTGATTCCCGTCTACGGCCCTTTGCTACACGTCATTCACCGAGTCTCTCTCCTCCTTATAAAAGTAAATAGGTAATAAATGAAAATTAATTCAATTTTTATCTGTATTGTTATGAATCATAACAAAGTCATCTCAGGGTACTTTTCAAACAGAGCAGGTTTAGACTTTAGTCTTTATAAACCCAACTGTTCCCACCAAGAGCAAGCACTGAACGAGACTGTGGTGAGGAAAAACTTCTTTTTAACAGGCAGAAGCCTTGAGCGCATGCAGGCTAAATCAATACACAAGTAAAAAGATGATTTGTTACATGTAATAGAGGGATGTTATTGTGCTATTATATCTGGGTGAATGTGTGTCAGCGTGTGTATGTGTGTTGGCTGGTTTGTGTTGTGTCCGCAGGCTAATCATGTTGATAAATGGGTTCCAGCATCTGTGAAATGGATCTATTGGGTTTTGTTTTTAATGATATTTGTCTTTCTGCTGAGAAGTAGTAGGGTAGTAAAAGGTAGTAAAAGGTACTCTGGGGTGTCGAACCAGTGTGACTGTTGAGGCGACCAGTATGGGTTGTTCACGCTTCAGTGGCTGTTTGACTGATGAAAGATCTCCCAGCAGACAGACGGACGGGGAGACTGGACTGCTGCGGCCGATGGCTGAGGACAGTGTGTGTGTGATGTTCGTCCAGAGTGTTTGAATGAGTGGGCAGAGCCAGGTGGCATGACGGCAGTCGTCTGTGGTGTTTAATGTTCAGTGTGTGCAGGTGTCATTGCCTGTGAGTCCCATTTTGTGTCATTTATGTTGGGCGAATTGCCTTTTGTGTTGAATTTGGGAGTTGGAGTTTGGAGTTATGGGACAATGAGAAGATGTTATTGCAGATGTGTGGCACGCTGGGTGCAGTGGTTAGCGCCGTCGCCCCACAGCAAGAAGGGTCTGAGTTTGAATCCCCCAGTCGGCTGGGGGGCATGGGAGTTTGTGGCGGGGGCAGGGCCTTTCTGTGTGGAGTCTGCATGTTCTCCTTGTGTCCACATGGGTTCTCTCTGGGTACTCTGGCTTCATCCCACAGTCCAAACACTGAGATGAACCGGTGACTTGTCCAGGATGAACCCCACCTCTCGCCCAATGTCAGCTGGGATAGGCTTCAGTCCCCCCCGAGACCCGTCGAGGTTAAGCGGTTATGGGCGGACAGACGGATGGATGGAGGATGGATTTTGTTCTTAAGTTATCCAATTCTTATGGATGCGATATCTCAAGAACGCCTTGTGCAAATTTCTTCAAACTTGACACAAATAACCTCAGACTCTAAAAAGAACTGATTAAATTTTGGCTGTCAAAGGTCAGAGGACATGTTAAGGTTGGCAGAACTTTGCAAATGTCTGCTGGTTGCACCTGGCAGTTGTAGTGACATTGCAGTAGGTGCTTCATCATATGTTGCCTGGTGGGAATCTGCTCTAGCTCCTTTCACAAACATTTAATGATACTCTGTTCTTGGTTCTGGTAATGTCAGCTTTTTACATCTACAACTATTTCTAATGGAGGGAGAGCAAAATACACATTTTCCCTATGAAATAAGATAAGAAAAATGAAGTTCACTCTTGACAAAAGGCACACTGGCTTGTTACTGATTAAAGACAGGCGTGATTTAGAAGCAAATAAATGATATTTGACAAATTGAAGTAAAAAAAAGAAATGGAGGTACCTGCTGGGGAAAAGCAAATAAATTAGCAATTAAAGAATAAATTTAGTGGAGATTTTATTTAGGATGATAAACTAATTCATTATCACAAGATGAATACAAATGACTAGCAGCGATTTAAGTCAAAACAGTTTAAATGTCTTGTGAAAGCTTTAAGAAAATGTCTCTAGTAATAGAGAGGCAGACTGCCTGTACCTCACCACAAGTACGTGCTTGGCAACATAAAGACACAGCAAGCAGGTGAACCGTTCGGGCCAATCAGGTCGTACAAGCAGCCAAAGTTGGGACAGTTCTGGCTACTTTACGAGAGATTTGTATTTTTGTCCTTTTCTTTCTCACTGGTTTAAACTGGGCAGTCCAGATGGAAAACGGTGGTTAATGAGAATTTAGCAAATTTAGATCAAAATCTGAGGACAGTTGTGGGCTTGTTATCACCTTGCGAAGCAGCTGGATTTGCGAGATCCAACTTGCCAGGCTCCAAGCTATCCATTAGTGTCTGTATTAGAGGTGGCGTGAGCCAATGAGTGACCTTGGAAGGACTGCTGGCAGCTACGGGCATGGTTTTAAGTATGATGACAGGAAGAAGCGTCCATGGAAACGACTCATCTTGAACAAATAATGGCTACTCCTGAAGAGGTTAGGGTAGATACTGTGATAGCATCAGTCATATCAGAACTGGAGAGTATTTCTTTATTGAAAGAAGGGCGGGAAAAAAATGGCACTGAAGGCTTTTCTTGAGGAAAAGATGTTTTGACTCGTCTGCCGGCCAGCTTCAGGCTCAAGTCGGTGAGTTGATCTGATTGGTCGAAGTTAGCTCGTGCTAGACGTGACAGATGGTTCATCCAATCACCTGCCAAGTGTTTTAACGAAAGTGCCTGCCCTTTTCCAAACAGTTTCTACGGACGGCCTCCCAGATGGTTCTGTGGAACAAATCTGGTGTGTCAGGTTAGCCTTGTTATTCCTCTGCACTGGAGACAGCCGTGACCAGAGACATTATGTTTTTGGGTTGTCTGTGCGTCCACCTGTCCATACATCATCCGTCCCATTCTTGTGAACATGATATCTTAAGAATGCATTGACAGAATTTCTTAAAACATGTCCACTTAGACACAAGGAACTGAACTGCTTAGATTTCGGCAGTCAAAGTTCAAGGCAACTATGACCTCATGTTTGTCCCTTTTTATGTAAATGCGATATCACAAAAACGCCTTCAACTTTGGCAAACATATCCACTTGGACTCAAGGATGAACAGGAATTTTATTTTATTTTTATTTTTTTGTGGTCAAAGGTCCCTGTGACCTCACAGTACATGATTTTACCCATTCATACACTAATTTTGACGAAATTTCACACAAGTGTCTGATAGGATAAAATGATGAGGTTTACTGTCGCCAAAAGCTCAAAGTCAACTTCACTGTGACATCATAATGTTCAGCTCTATATCAGTCCGCTGTACTCATCTATAAAAATAGTCTGCGTGAAAACTGCATGTTTCTACCTGGAGATTATTCTCTGGAATCACACATGTCAATATAGTGCTAAAAATACATTTCATAACTTTTATTAAATTCCTTCACCATCACTACCTATGTTATAAAGACACGGATGGAACAAGAGCAAGTTAAATCAGAAAAAAATAATATCTTCTGAAATAAAATTTAATATTTTAAGTTGGTGTCTCAGTTTAGTTATCTCAGCATCCTTCTGGGAAAAAAAAATAGAAGCGCACATTAAATAATGAGCTCATTTCCATGTTGTTAGGCGACTTATCCAATGCAGTTCTTCCTTAAAATTACACAAAAGAATATGCCAAATAACAATTCAACACCATAACACTCCTATAAAGAGTAGCTCGGGGCACAGGCAGTACACACACACAGACACACAGACACACGCACACACACACACAGAAGCAGGCTGTCTCTCAGTCTCCTGCAGCGAGTCAGAAAATATGCACATGAGGGAAAAACTCAAACAGATTTCACTGAAGAAAAAGCCGTTTTCTGGCGTTAAAAACCAAAGAAAAACTCAGGAAAACATTAACAATGATCTACCATTGCGTTTTCAAACAGTAAGTGTGCATGCTTAAGCTTGCTACAAGTATGGAAGCTTTATCTTATATGTGTAGATGCCACTTATACTGTAATGTTAGTAATTAAAGTAGATATGAGAAATAGTGTATTAATGTGCAATCGTGCCCACAGACGCACATACGCCTCACTTGGGCCACCCGGGTCAAAAGCGTTTGAACACACCCCTGGACCTTAAATCAGAGGTCTTTGCAACATCCTCAAGACACACACACACACACACACACACAGACTCTCCAACAATAAGATATAAAAGCAGCACACATAATTATTAAATACGTGTGGACACTGCTGATACACAGAGACAGAGGGAGAAAGAAAAAAAAAGTGTATATTGTGCTATTGGCTGGAATGACACAGTAAAAAACAAGCAGGGCCACAATCTGAAGAGGGGAATAACTGCTCTGTCACCTGGGGAGAAAGTACCTGACTCCCTTTCATATATATATAAAAAAAATCTCAGAGTTTTGTGAGTTGTTAAGTTCGTGGAAACTTTATAAACTTTGTGAAATGCTGGCTGTGCCGAATTCTTAATCATTTGTCCCTTCATGGGAATTTGGCAAAGTGATGAAAATGGGTAAAAACGGGTGCGAAATGAAAAGTGGAGCGATAAATTATCAAGTGATTCGATTCATTTTAAAGCCAATTTGATTAAAACAGTCGTGATATGATGGAAACAGAACCAGGTTTCATCATTTACGACACAATATTGCCATTTATCATTAGAAGGAAAGTGATAAAGGGTGGAAGTAACAAAAAATAGCTGAAAAATATAGAAGTGACGGACATGCATGTGACATGAAGGCTAAAGGGGTAAAAATGGATGTGAAATTAAAAATGGAGTGATAATCAGCAGCCAGGTGATGATGAATTACACGTCTAATTTTAATCATCTCTGCACACCTGAATGTCTCGCTTTCAGGTTTGCTGGCAGCATCCAAACATTTCCACATATATACAAACACAGAGACCGGCCCAATTTCAAATCACTGCTGAGACTGATCAGCACCTCAAACTGTTTAATGCATCATCAGCCAGACAATAGAGCTGAAAAATATCACAATAAATCACAATGAATCTCAAATATTCATGCAGCCTTACACACCCCACAATTCAAAAAACTGAAAAAAGCAGTTATCATTATGTAAAAAAAAAGGAAATTTCACCAACCAAAAAGTTAAAAAAAACTGCCAGTATCATCATGTCCATTATAGTACAATAAATACATCTATCACAAAAAGCCATGAAGTGGTCAGACATGAATATTAGAATAAATGAAATAGAATTAATGTCAGTACATGAGATAACATCCTTATAATTTAAATACTAAACGGGAATTCTAAAGACTAAAATATAATGACTTATTCTTCAAAAAGTAGTGACAATTATTATTATTGTTGTTGTTATATAAATGTATTATATTAAGTGGATACTGAATCCCAGAATGCACCAACTACGGTGGTTATAAATATAATAAGTCAAAACTTCCATATGACTGGCCTTTTTAGAAATACATAACAAACTAAAATATATATTTATTCACATCAGACAATTTATAACATTAAGTGGAAGTTCAGCCTTTCGCCTCTACTATTCAAATGATATGGATGTTAACATTTATCCTATTTATTCTATTTATTGTAGGATGATGCTTATGATTATACAAGATGATACTTAATTCAATTTTTTGACTTGTGGTTTATGTAAGGTTACATTATATTTAAGATTCATTGTGATTTTTTTTTTCAACTCTATTGTTTGGCTGATGATGCATTAAGCAGTTTGAGGTGTGATTTATGACACACAATTGCCATTTATCATTTCAGGAAAAGTGGCAACAAAAAAACAGAAATGAATTGTCAACTGATTTGATGAACTTGATTGACATTTTATTTGAAACAGTGTTGCTCTGATGAGCTACTGTCTATAATTCATCATTCACAACACCGAACTGGCATTTATCATTTTCAGCAAGCAATCTTTATTACTTCAACTCTTTCAGCCACTTTCCTTAAATGATAAATGGCAATTTTGCGATGTAACTGATGAAACATGGTTCTGTTTTCATCGTATCACAACTGCTTTAATCAAATCAGGTTTAAATGAATCAAATCACTTCATAATTTATCACTCCACTTTTCATTTCGCATCCTCATTCATTTTAATCACCTCCATTATTATCAATTAATTTATTTTATTTCCACCACTGATAATATATATTAGCTTCAAAATGGTGGCCGCAATCTGACCTTTGGACTGACACTTCACTGGACCCAACAGGAGCTTCTGTCTCCTGTCCACAGTCTCCAACAGGCCAATAAAACTCTGAGTTGAAAGTTAGCGGCTGCCTCTCTTCTCTCGTGTAAAGACAGAGACAACTGTGCCAAAGACTGACGCTGGTATAGACACACTTGTTTTGAGTCTTTCAACAAAATATGAATACAGGATGATATGCCTCAGTTCCTTCAAAGCAGGGGTCGTTTAAAGCCCCCTGCTGCTGGTCCCATTTTGTTTTCAAGTGAATCAGTCCTCCTTCAGTGTGTTCAAAACTATTCAAGCTACTTGGTGTAGCACTTAAAATGATTCTGTTGTTTGGGGGGAAAAAAACACTTCAGTGTTACTTTTTAAAAAAGACCAAAAACCATTCATGTACTTTAATTTGTTCAAGACCAGCTTCCAGTTTTCTTTGGGTGTGTCTGACCCTATGCTTTCATAAGTGTTTTTACACTAATTACACATTCATTTAGAGAACAGGGAATATGCAAACATTTCTATTCTACTTTTTACTCCACTACAGTTATTTGATAACTTAAGTTACTAGTTACTTTGTGGATTCAGAATTTGTCGGCTGTGGCAGCAGCAGCCACACAACTGAAGGTTTCTGGGCTCAAACACTCACATCATGACCACATGTTCACTTACTTTCATTTGAACTCACTTAAAATGTCGTAACACACAAGCAGTTTTTTGTTTTTGTTTGACTGAAACATGAAACACGTTTGGTTTAAAT
>JAJHUR010097842.1:6090-22708 GCA_027495735.1 Lutjanus campechanus
GTGTATTGGTCAATCATTACCTCCTTGAGCTCCTCAGGAGGCAGTTGATCCAGGCTCTGCAGCTTGCCCAGGCTTTGTCTGTGACTCTGGTGAAACCGAAAGAAATCTGCAGCGCTGTTCTTCAGCAGGTAGAGGACCAGACCCAAGCTTGGGGCCCGGGAGTATGCCATAGATGGCAGAGTGGATGAAAGATCTTAAAAAACATAAGAGCCACAGTTCAGTCTCAAACTCGTACTAGATTTCAGGCTTAATATATCAGCTAGCAGATGCTGAAAAGGACCAACGCTGTAAAAAGGCGTGCATGGCTTTTACATTCAGTATAGAGTGACATGAGTCAAATTGCTTTTCCACTGCTTCAGTACGGGCAGAATATCACTGACCTGTGCGTCCTCCATCCCTGCCAGCTGGCTCGCTGCCTGACGGACTGAAGAGGCAGATGCTGAACTGGGCCTGGGCTGAGCTCTGCAGCAGCAGGGTTTGGCAGTACTCCATGATGTTAGCACACACCTGGACACAGTGAACAGCACTTCTCAACTCATGGACAATAGTACTGATGAATAATCATGACTATGGAAACCACAGACATACATTTTTTCAATGCCATTTTATATCCTTTTCTATTGCCACTGACTGCTATACCACTGGGATATATGATAGGTATATTTGGTAACTTCTTACTAGAATACACTACAATTACTCCATTTTTAGAATGATTTTTGTCTAACCTGTTGCATGGCCACCTCCATCTCCTCTCGTTTGTCTGCTGAGTCTCCAGGTTCAGCGATCTCAGCCTGCTTTAGCAACCTCTCTCGCTCGCCGCCCGCCAGACGGCCAAGCAGGGACAGACACAGGCGCTAAAAAAGAGGAGACATATTACCAACTGGGATGGAAGTGCATTAGCATGGATAAAGAAGATGCCAACATAAATGCATATGTGTTATACATGATAAAAAAACAACAATGGCAACTATCGAACCTGGAATCTGTTGATGTGACCCTGGAACTCCAGAAGAGCAGCACTGTTGACCTCCCCTCCCATCTCAAGCGCACCTGAGAGACCAAGCAGTACATAAGCAACAAGTCTCAATTAAAATGGGGAAATATGGTAGATGGCAAGTGAATAAACCGAAAAGATGATTGACTGTATGACTGTACCTGGCAGAGCCGTCTTACTGATGATGCCAGTAAGCAAAGAGAGCTCCTGCAAAGCTCCCATACTCAGCTCCTGACAGCGCAACAGGGACTGAATAGTGTCTGCATGGACTATCAGCCACTGCAGAACCTGTACACACACATACACACAGAACGTTAGAATGATTCATAACGCTTCAATGATGTTCATGCCTTACAAAATACTAATCTGCCCACACTGAACGATTTTTTATGATCTACTCATTTTCAAATCCTGTTTGCTACCCAGATCATCACATATACAGACCTGAAACTTTAATTCTTACTAGCATCTACAGAGTAAATAGTGGCACAAGACAGCATGACTTTACAGATTTTCAAGGCAAAAATATCACTAGTTGTGTGTTTACCTGTGCCGCCCCCTGCTGGTGATTCATGGTGGTAGAGGTCAAGATGACCTGAAAGAGCCTCAAGGTCGGTAAGAGAATCTGCCTGTAGCGGTCCATAGGGCTGGGGATGAAGCCTGATGGGTCCCTCATCATCCTGTAGACCAATGAGGGAACAGACACAGACTTAGTTAACGCAGACACCTTAACACAGAGGTCATTTGGACATGAGCGACAGAAGCTAAAGTAAGTTTCACATTTAAAATCCTAGACAAGGAACAAGTTTATAATAATAACACACTTCAAAGTGGCTCCATCGCCTCCTTCCATTTTCATACCTGTGTGCATCGCTGTCAGGTACCATGTCAAAAACCTGACACTCGATCAGCTGTGCCACCAGCCCACAGCGCAGCAGCTCCACAGCTCCCTGACCGGTCTTAGCCACCCGTGTCAGCAAAGCCTGAAAACACAACGCAAAATATAACCTACATAATAATAAGAGTAATAATACTAAAAAGTGCAAAACAGTGCGTGTCTGTTTAAGCAAACGTCTCCTCACCATCTTGCTCTCGTAGATGTAGAGTGGTTTAAGGAGGGGGGGCTGAGGTGTGAGCAGGCTCTGCAGGGCAGCATCATCCTGTCTCAGGCTCTCCACTAGAGACCGTAGGTAGCCACTGTTGCAGATGTAAACCAGCCACTGATTCTGACGGTCGATGGACAGGATCCGGTCCAGCACAGCAAGAGCCAACATCTGACGGACAGAAAGAGCAAACAATGACAACAAAGCAAGCACTGAGAGTAAAACCAAGAGCCTGGCTAAATCTTCAAAAGAGATAGAGGTATTTGTCTCAGCTATTTAGACTGAATTTCTCCGATTTGTTTTTAGCCTCTGAGCAGGCCTCCACAGACAGAAACTTTACCACAATTCTGGATCCTGACTACATCTGTAAATGGCAGCATAAGTACGCTGTTCTTGTTTGGCTCTTACCCTGCTAATTTCATGGCCGTCACAGGCATCCCGACACACCACCTCCATGAGAGCTTTGCCGTAGCTCTCAATGATTGCGAGGTTCTCTCTCTGCAATTTGGAGAAACCATCTTCAGGGGCTGTGAGACGCTCCCACATTGCCTTGCCAGCTGGCAGGATGAAGAGGGACACCAGACAACATCAGTACATTGTCCATTTGAAATGATACCAGATAGGGGACTTACTTACTGACTACTTGTATTAATGTTTCTGAGTTGTACCTGTCTGCAGAGTGTCTGGTTCTTCAGGTTTCTGGGCGATTTGAAGATAATATAGCAGAGAGCCATACAAGTGAGCACGCAGACGCTGGTATCCCCCTCCTGAAAGTGTAAAAATAAGACAATATTATGAAATCTAACCTGACCAAGGTTTAACTTAGCAACATATCCTGTGTGAGAAACGTAGGTAACTATGAGTGAAAGCGTTTTTAAAGTCATCACTTACCAGTACAAAGGATGAAGTCCAGCAGTTTGCGGAGAATCAGGTGCAGGGCGGAGTTAGCGATGGAGGCAAAGCCGGAGGATGCTTCTAATCCTACCCCCTGCTGTTGCTCAGAGAGGACTGATTGGCTGAGGTGGGCTGTCAGAGTGAAGACTGCCCCAGCAACAATGGGCATCAGCTCTCCTGCAGCATCCTCAGATAACACCTGGACAACAGACAGCAACATTTAGTTGTTATATGAGCTCTTATAACTAATTAGCAATCATTACATCTGTAATGATGAGCCATGACACACTTAAAGATGTTCCTTACTAAGACTATGGAGTAACTCAAATTGTACCTAGACAAATCTTTTCATAATTGCTGCACCCAAAATTGCGGATGTGTGCAACTAGTGTGTTTAAACGTTGCTGCCTCGAGTCAGCATCAGAAACACCAGTCAGTTAAACTGTTTATGTTGCCTCTAAGATGTTACATAGCCATCTGCCATTAGCTGGGGCTGAAGCCACAGCAGCCCCAGAAGGCCCGGATGTTGGGGCAAATTGGGACAGATAACATCGGGGTTGGCAGTATTCTGACATAGAAAACTAAAATAAGATTGTCTGTAAGCTGTGTCAGAATAAACTTGAACTTGACTAAAGCAATGAGAAAACACTAGAGCAGTTCACGACAGGCATGTGCTGCTGCTCAGTCTGAAAAGATTACATTTAGTGAGTTGTCATGTTTTGTACGATAATGTGTAATATCATGTAATACACACAATGCTTTTTTCAGACGATGTTTAACCTTATCAATTAATGAATTGTACTCAAATGTCCAAATAAAAATGTAAAAATTTTTACTGACGGGGAAATTAGTCACCAGGAACATCTCTACCCAAACACAGAAAAAAATCAGGCCCATTTGGATATTACTGCTATGGTAGTTTAATCCTCCATGTGACAAATCCTCACTGACCTTATCATGCAGGTCTAGCAGCAGGTCTCTGATGATGAGCTGCCTGTCATCAGCAGGTATGAGATCAGCAGGGCAGGCAGTCAGCAGCGTCTCCACCAGGCTCCTCCAGGAACGCAGTGCATGTCGCTTTGCACTCAAACTCCGACGCACGCGGTTGCGTTCCACCACCTGCTGCAGGATTGAGTTCACCTCCTAGAGGAATATACCCGGTGACAAAACATGGGTAAATTCTTTAGCTCCAGCTTTTTATCTCATTGTGTATGCATACTACAATGCATTAGTGGTGGCAAACACTGGAGCATTTTTAATCACAGCACTAATCAGAGAGTATTTTTTAGAATTTTAATAATTGTATGATGGTTGTTCTTTGGTGATAAATCCTCACCTCCATTAACATGGGCCTCTGTCCAATAGCTGCCATTCCTTGCAGTGCATTAACCTCAGCAACCAGCACTCTGTGCAGCAACTGTGAGGAAAATAAAAACAAAATGACACATCAGTGAGAAGTCAAACACAAAAGAATAGCTGAAACGACAGAGAAGTTTAGGTGTTAAACCCTGAAACCCACCTTAACGTTGCACACAGTGTGTCCTTGCTCATTGACATGCTCACAGTTGGAGATCACCTGTTCTATCTGAGTGCGCTCAAAGAAGTCCAGCTGCAGCAGCTCAGGCATGTCCTGACTAAAGTCGATGGCGTCCAACACGCTCAGCAACTTCCTGCGCACTGATCACATCAAACAAGGACAAGATGAGAGTAAAAATCATAACCACTCGGGTATAATTCTAAAAGAGCATTAAATGATTTACTCAAACCTTGAGAAGTGTCTCTAAATGTTGACTGTGATTCTTTAACAATATCTGATTTAAATGTGTAGGGGGCACAAACCTTTAGAAACCGTGTCAAAATGCAGGAAACCGCTGACTGATCTGGTTTCTTCCTCCATGCCTGATTCGCCATCAGCTAAAAAGAAAAAAGATGAGGTTCTTAGGCTCATGGATTAATGAGCTCTGTTGTGTAGTCATGGTGATTGGGAGTTTGAGTGTGTATTCAAGGTTGCATAATCATTACTTTTGCAGATTCATCAGAGTATTGGCAGGCTTTGGCGAGTTGAAATTTTAAGTGCAAAGTGCTTGAGGTCAGGTCTAACGTGCCTTCAGATGTGCCTGTTAGTCAGTCCGTTGTGCTGCTTTGTATAAACAAGCTTGAGTTGTTAGTTGTTATGTAAGTCATTAGCAGGTCAGTCTTATACTGGAACATTACTGACATTTATTTTTTATTTTTTATTATTCATAATATGCCAGAATTTCAGTGCATTCACTAGAGTGCATTCACAGTAATACTTATGACCAATAAGTCACTGCTGAAGTTTTATAGTCTTCAAAATAAATGGCAAAAATGTTATTTTCTTCTTTTTAAAGTTTTACCAGCTGTACCAAAAATTTACAGAAAAGTGAACTAGCACCAAACCACAACTTCTGTATACCCATACACCCTTAGTGCCTAAGTTGAAATATGAACTTACGCTTTGATGAAAACTGGTACTGGGGTATAATATTTGGAGAAATAAACACTTAACAACATATTTACCAGTATGCTGGGTGTGTGGCTGGTCATCCAACAGGAGGCTGACGAGGTGTTGTGTGTGTGAACGCTGGCGGTTCAGTGAGGTCACTCTGAGCTCAATTGCAGCTGTTTTCATGAGCCAAGACATCTGGGAGAGGGCAGCGATCTGATTACCTGAGTAAAGTAGAATTGAGACAATGAAAAGAAAAGACAATGTACTTAAGTGTATTTGTATCAATACTGTAAATAGTTTTGTAATGCTAAAATAATATAAATTATCTCCTTTAATCTGATTATCTGCCCCTTTGTTTCATCAAATCTCTGACGCTTTAGTTATTATATATTTCAGGCAGGGATTTAAGCAGGGATGTACTCACTGGGCAGGATGAAGGGTAGGTGCTGCAAATGTGAGAACAGGAAGTCCTGGCTGGTCCTCAAATAGCGCATGGTGGGTCCAGATGTGTCCTGGCAGGCACACAGCTGGTAGATCACCTGATAGAGGGAGAAAATTGACAGACACACACAAATAAGAAAAAAAAAAGGTAAATCAGAAAATCAACCCACTAATGAATTCCATACCTACAATCAACCAACTGGGGCTAAAATGAAAAAAATTAAGGTGCTGCATCTCTCATTGCAGACACAGATCTCCATGTCAAAGTGCCTAATTTCTGGGCATTTTGAGCAGAGGGTAAGTGTACCTGGTAGCAGAGCTCAGCCAGGTGTGGGGCCTGCTGTGTGAGTACAGGTCCTGATCTCTTCTCAGTGCCTCTCTGCAGCAGACTCAGGATGGCGTGCAAGCAGCTCCGTGGACATCCCAACACACCTGTAATACACAAACCCATCATCAGCTAAAAGATCACACTCAGGTCATCTGATCCCTTTTCTGTCCAAACCAGCACTGCACAAATACTGCTGAAGTCACAACATCCACCAAAATTAACCCGTCAAACGCTGAAGCTGTGGTCTGACCTGGGTCCTGGAGGTTGGTGGAGGACACAGGCTTCTTGACTTCATAGCCCAAAAGATACAGGGCCAGATTGGGCGTCTTCAGCTCCAAGGAGGTGATGAGCAGGTTTAGGATGTGGATCTGGGTTTCATGTCGGATTCTTGCAACCTTCATTTGTACGTCAGAGTCTGAAAGTTTGAGGGTAATGAAGCGGGTGGATTTGACACAGTTTGGCTTTCTCAGTGTTCAAACAGCAGGATTTAAATCAAATGCAGAAGATGATACAGTTTTAAGACAACAAGATATCTCTCTCACCATCTCCTTTCTCTGTTCCCTCCTCGGCCTCTTCATTGTCCAGGCACTCAACAAAGCCTGCCATAAGCTTCTCACTTACAGTCTGAAGGACAGAGACAATTTTTTTTTCTCAACTTCAAACACAGCAAAAGTTTCAACATCACAACACTGAAAGCACTAACAGACATAACTCAGTGAATCAAGTCAAAAACAGAATACTTCAATCTCAACATATTACACTTTAATGTAGATATTGTAGTATGCAACTTAAACTGTATCATTATCAGTCACTGTGTACCAGATGTACCAGTACATTGTGTACCAGATGTACCAGTACATTTTATATAAACAAACAGAAACTGCAGTCTTTATGTTTGACTTAACACACATACTACAGTTGTATTCGAAAATGTCAAATTAAATCTCAGAAAAAAACATTTTCATGAACATTGAAAGGTCTTTATCAGAAGCAGAATGACATCCAGGATGTAATTATATTCTACTAAAAATATGTAAATAATAACATGTTAAACTACAGGACAATACTTTTGTTTTCTTGTTACCCTTTCCTTTGTTTCTTACTGCTGCTTTTTGTGAAATACCATGAAGCTTTGTGGGAAATAGTATTTTTAATTTGTGAAGACTTGAGACTTTTGTACCTGATCATGTGTAAAATCTCCCACCAGCCTGTTCTGAATGTTGGGGTAGTTGGCGATACGACGCAGAATCTTGGCACTCTGGAAGGCAGCTTCTGGGTTGGAGCTGCTGTGGTACAGATACCTGCGAGGGACAGATATAGGTCATCATACCCATTCTAGTTTTCCCTACATGCACAATAGGTAAGCTCTGCTCTGAGGTCTCTCTGACATTGTAACGTGTGATCATGGGAGTTATTGTCTTCACTGTTAAACAACCACTCAACATAATATATAACATACGTCTAGCATTTGTTGACATTTGAATACAGAAATGTTACATACTAAAGCAATAACATCTGATGAGGTTTTGTAACATTTCAACTTTACTAAACTAGAGAAGCACTATGAGATACAGAAAGATTGAAAAGTTAAACAAGATCACACAATAAAAATCACAACCATGAGGTCAATGTCAGTTTCCCTGATGCCCTCACCTGGCAATATTGACAATGTGATCGGCCCTCCGAGTTTGAGGACTGACCCCCTGGAGGAGCTGCTCTAAGGGGGAAACCAGCAGGGAGGCCTGGCTCTCCCTGAGGAGGTCCATGAACACGACCTCCTTCTGCAGAGCCAAGTCCAGCAGGCGCAGGCAGTGCAGCACTGCTGACTCCAGGTGCTTCTTACCTGTAGGGGAAGAGTAATGGAGCATATTGTCACACACACACTCACAGGCCATCTCTCTTTCTCTGAGAGCAGCAGCATATGTTCTCTCACCAGGGAATGGCGCATAGGTGTCCAGCTGGCGTACACCCTCCTCCAGCAGGCTGAGGCAGAGCGCCAGCATCGGCGAGTCATTGAGCAGGTGGAACATGATGCTGTGTCCGGGGGGCTTGTGGGCGGGGACCTGCTCGCCCTGCAGCTCCACCATCTCCTGGACAAAGTCTGATGGCTGGGGCTCGTAGTCCCGCAGCAGCTTGTGGAACACTTCCAGAACAGCGTCAGCAACCTCCCACTGAGAGGTGACAAACAAAAACAAATAAATAGGGCTGCACCCTGAAAACTGAAGATTTGAATCATCAGTCAGAGCCCCTGACATTCTTCAAGTCAAGAGACAGAATAATACAATACCAGGATAGAACTGTAATGGAAGTGGAGAAGGGTGACAGAAACAGAGTGCAAGTGAAGCACTACAGTGGCTGACAGCGCTGTCACCAGTCAGGAGAGATGCTCTGCTGTGCTTTGGGATTTTATACGTGAACTATAAGCCGGAAGACACACTTTCACTTTCTCTCTCTGTGTGGAAATCTGATGTTTTCACATCACATATGACTAAGGACGGCAAACATGAGTTTTGTAGGGTGATACTGCAGTTTATTGTGGCACTGAGGTGAAAAAAAGGAATGAATCTTTGCACTAAACAGTCAAATCATTCAATTGACAAAAATCTGAGCCAGGTACAGCAGAGGAATGGAGGTATGTGTAGTGTTAAGACCACACATGCAGCTATATGTCTTCACCTTGCGAAGACACAGGGAGAGAATACACAGTAGTTTACCTTCTCAGCTGGACGGCGATATGCTCTGGTGGGGAAAGGCAGGAACACAGAGTCACGTAAGAAGTTCAGGTAGGGCTGAAAGCCTGGTACGCGTAGCCCCGCCCCCAAATTAACAGGCAGGCTGCTCTCGACCAATGTGCTGGTCAGATGACAGAAGCCTCGTGTCAGGGGGTATTCCTCACAGCTCGACTCAATCTCATTCAGCTCTACCTGAGAGGCGAAAAAACACTAATCAGAAAGTCTGCCACCTAACTGTGCATCTCCTTGCAAGATATATAACTTTTGAACAAGAAATTTTTCACACTGTTGAGACATTTCAGTCTATTTTAAGTCACTAGTTTTTACTGAGCACAGTAACTTTATTACAACATAATGTAATGATAAGAACTCAATTACTTCCTGTCCGCATTATTTTGCATCACAACACATTTGGGTCTTTAATAGTCCCCTTGGGCATCAGTCAAATGTTATCTTAGGGCAAACCATTAAAAAATCATTCTGGCACAGTCATGTGCTTTAATTACTCTCTGTACTTAAGTACAGGAGGAACTTGAGTGAGACAGATAAACATTCCTTCAGACTGGGTTAAACAGTGAGAATTCATCATCACATTCACTAATCATAAAAGACTCACCTCAATCCCAGCTGCCTGTCGCTGTCCTGGAGCTCGCACCGTCTGAAGGATCTGTGGAAAAAGAACATGAAGTTACAAAACTTTGACAAAAAAATATCTAACAACACAGCAAGCCGCAAAACAATGTTATAATACTACATGAATGAAGTGTTTCAGATAAAGATAAGAGAGCACACCTATTGTACCAGTTGGGAAAATCTGCTACTCAGATGACAACTGACAGACACATTTAATTGCAGTTTTGTTGTCTGATATTACTGACACTTCACAAACTTGATCCTAAGCTTTATATAGATATCAACTGACAAACTATCAGTAATTATTTTTCATACTTCAAATAACAAAAGGCAGACTAACATTCTTTGTGTAAGATTATCGACTAAACAGTTCTATTAATTTATAAAGGCTAACCTGCGTGTATTCCAGTGACTGCCAGAGTGAAGCAGCAATCTCTGGCGACTTCCCAAAGGCTGCCAGGCAGTGCAGGATCTCAGCCTTCAGGACGGGAGGAACGCTGCACTGTAGCAACCCCAGCATCACTACAACTGGGGTCCACTGGGGATGCTCACACAATGCCAGCCGAGCATTTTCACTCTAGGGAAAAACAAGCAAACAAAAAAAAACGTCACATACATACACACACAACAATGCAACAAAGTTAGATAACAATCTCAGAAACTTTTCCAAGATGAGTATAAAAGAAGGGGCGTATATAAGGAACTGAAATTAACTTGATCACACATTAATCTCGACCATAAAGGGATAGTTCTGATTTTTTGATGTGGGGTTGTTTGAGGTACTTATCCAGAGTCAGTCTTTAGCTACAGGAGATGCCAGTAGTACAGAGGGGCACCAGCATGTAAGCTAAGCAATGTACTGCTGTGGACACGTTCAGCAACATAAGGTATTTTAGACACTTACACACTATATTTAGAATATTATCATAGCTTTGCTTTGCAATGAGTGCCAACAGTCTTTTCTGATGAAACTACATTTTATAAGCCAAATATCGCAAAGGTGAAATTGGTGAACCTGAACTATCTTTTTAAAACACAGAAGTCACACAATAACACAAAAAAACTAACAGATCACGGCAGCGGTAGATCAGCCACTCCCATGTTCTGCGAGGTAAAATGACTGATTTCGTCAGAAAAGGCTGACGGTAAAGTTAAGTGGTGAAAAAATTCTAAACACAGCTTACACTCAAATTGATATTGATTTGTTTTTTTGGTGGATTAGTTTCCATGCTGGTACTTCTCCACACTGGATACTTCTTACAACCCCACTTGAAATAATCAGAATTATTCCTTTAATGTCACCAAATATGCACATCCTTCTGATGAACGTTGCACCATACCCATGTGATGATGGTGGTGAGCAACTGAAAAAATGAGGTGAGTCCTTCCAGCTCTCTTTGGGTGATGCCTCTCAGTGGTGGGTGGCGGTACTGTGCCGTGTCTGGATTTGGAAGGTCTCGTCGCAGGTTCTCATGGTAGAGCATAAGGGAGTGAAAAAAATGTTCCCAAGACACCGGGCTGCCTGAAACTCCCTGGATGTTGTCACCTGCACATATGTACATGGACTTTGTTGATTCTTTGGATATGTTAAACTAAAGCAATGGGCTTTTAGAGTCTAATGTTCTGAAAATATGTACACAATCTGCTCTTACTGTGTGTGGCTCCATTGGTTTTAAGCAGGCTGAAGCAGTAGTGGGCACACTGAGGACCATTAGCGAGGCCTTTTAGCATACGGAGATAGGAGATATAGAGGGTGGAGGGCAGAAGGTCTCCCATCTGACGCACAAATTTGGACAGAACCACCTGCATCAAAGCATACAGAAAAAAAAATCTTCAACAGAAATAATGGTTTGCAAAACATTTGTTTCAACATTTTGGATTTTTTTCTCTACATTTCATTCCAATTCTTTGTGTGAGGAGGATCAGAATTTTTAGAGCAACCAGGGTCCAGAAAATTCAGCTCTGACCTGTTTATGTGGAGGCCTTTGCAGCGCCATTCCCAGGTAGGATCCCTGCAGGGAGGTGTGTTGGAGAGACTCTGTGGGACACCAGAACTCCAGACCCAGCTCCAGTCCAAATGAGTCCTTACTGTAAAACTCCCCAATCTGTAAGGACAAAGCAGTAACCAATACTGTCAATTAATATTTTGTTAGCTGATATGTGCATATGTGCATATGTTTGTGAAAAATACTGACGAGGATCATGAGGTGGTCTAAGTCCTTGCGTAACGATGATGGGAGCTCACTGTCCATCTGTAAGGACATGTGTACCAGACGGGCATCCTCATCAGCACGGTTACGAAGCTGTTTGACCTGCAATTACAACAGCAAAAGGATGTTAATTACATTATTCAATCAATTATGAAAAGTTGACACGGCAACACAACATTCAGTTTTGTCTACAAAAGGTGGATGTTTTTGTTGGACAAACTAAAAAGAAATTTACCTGCCCTACCAGACAAGTCATAAATGAAACAAACAACAAAAACTGTGCATCAAAAGGCAGATTTAAAACAAATGCTTTTCTCCCTCATAGAGTCAATAGACACATTGTGAAGAGTAGGAACCACTCGCAGTTCCAAAATTTTCATTCAGAACAGGCTCCGCAGCCTTATCAAGTGCCACAGAAAGCACTAAGAAAAACTAATTAACAAACCAGCAACTGCACTCAAAAAGAGAACAAAAATTCATCAACAGGAGGGATGACTGTGACTTGGGGCTGAGGACAACGAAGAAATAAAACTGTATGGATTCAGGGCTAAACTGTGTGTCCTATTACATACAAAGACATAAATATAGGTACATTATTCTAAAACTGCATATACATTTTTATATGGTTTATTTCTGAAACAGATATCTAAGTGCTTTAATTCAGGACTGCATGAAAAGTGCATTAACAGAGATGAAAGCTTGAATGTATTAGAAAGATTGATCAAATCCACCCCTTGTTAATAATTTAAAATAAAGTTTATAAATTAAATTACATTTTACAGAATGTTGTGTATACTGCAAAATAATAATACAATCAGTGAAACTGGCAAACAACCTCAAACAAACAATGTTCCATCTCACTGCACTGCCTATTGTTGACACCGCTTGGATGTTTTCAACTGTTTGTCTGAATTCTGCATTCTGCAGAAAAAAGAAAAAAAAAGTAATTTTTACCTGGACAAGTGACTGGACATGCAAAAGGAAAATTTACTTGTCCAGAGAACAAGAGCCTCACTAAGTTAAAGTCGTGTTTTGCAACATGATATCTCTACAAATCAACCTCTAACTCAACCTCTCACCTTCATTGGCATGAGAGCCAGGAAGTCTGTGATGAGTGAATGGAGACGGCGGATGTAAAACTCTTCCTGGCCAAAACTCTCGCATCCCAGCATGCCCTCCTTCATAAACAGGAAGACGTCTCCCAGAAGAGCCTGGTCAGCCAGAGCCTCGTCTGCCTCAGTGAACTCAACCAGGGCTGCACAGCACACACAAATACAAATACACTACATTTAAATGGATACTGTCTTCAAGAACTCACGTTCACACAAAAACATTTTCTTCAAACAGCCAGAAGGGATATATCTTACCGCATCCCTGTGGTAGCTGAGAAAGGACCCTCAGAGACAGAGCCCAGGCCAGTCGACACACAGCCTGTAGGCCTGGAAGCTTCCATGGTTGGCCGTCCATCAGGCGGCTGTGCACTGCAGACACATACTGTCTCTCAGTCAGCAACGGCAGCGCCTGGAGCAGATCTAAAGGAAATATACACAAAGACAGTCCTTCACTATCCATGAAAGCAAAACGCTGAAACTAACAGCAATCTTATGCACAGCAACTAGTTTTAGTAGATTTAACCGGTGAGTTTAATCTTGGTTAAAATCCCTATATTTTTCTAACATGTTCTCACCTTCTCTATCTTCTGTTCCTTGTTCTATGAAGCTGACATCCAAGCAGTAGAGCAGTGCCATGACCAGAGCCATGTTTACACTGTCCAATGAGCCATCAGCTTGAGCTGTCACGGTCTCCAGGTGGCCAATAAGAGCCAGGGTGTCATCTTTAGTCAAAGGTGATTGGCAGGTCCATGAAAACAAGCTGTCTGCCAGGGCCTGACGGGATTCTTTGATGAGGTCAGAGACCTGGGGACAAGAGAGTGAGTTACGCGTTGTTAATATTACTCTCTGTATATTCTTCCACTACATGTGTCTACGTCAGTTGCAACAGAAAGCTGCAGGATTTGAATGAGTCAAGTGTGATAGAAAATGAATATATCTTGAGGATAATTATCCCTGTTTCAAATGAACGCACTCCCACCTCTTTCCTGTGCTTCTCATTGCCCAGACCGCGCTCCTTCTGCAGCCGTTCAAACTCACGGGTCACATTTATCTCTGACACCAAGGCTAGGATGCGTTTGGTCAGACCCTGGTTCATCAGTTCATCTGTAAAACGCGTCGTCAAAGCCACCAGCTCTCCACTAAGTGAGAAAACAAACAACAGTGGAGATAAATAACAAGAACACATACATATCTAAAAGAAAAACAACAACAACAGGACAATAACATGCCCATCATGTGCACCTATCATTGCTTTAATGTAGCCTAGTGCTCGTACGCAGCATTATTACCTCAGGTCCAGGGTGAAGGTCTTGCCATGGCGTGACTGGATAAGCGTGCGCAGGGAGTTGGCCACACAAAGTTTTCCATCCCAGTAGAGCAACACAGCCACTAGACCTCGCGTCAGACCTGGAAAATGTGGCTGCTGTTGTTCACCTGGAGACAGATAAATATATTCAGAAAATAAAATGTGTGACATGTCAATGTCTTTACCACTGAAAGTCATGCAAGGCTTTGTGAAATCAGGGATTTGATCAGGGCAAACCTAAAACAAACAACAGCTATGTTAAAATAATGTTAGTACTGTATCGATAAACAAATAATACAACATAATGCACAGTCACACAAGTTACTACAAAACTTTAAACACGGTTTCTTACAAATTCTTTACACATTCTTTCAAGTCATGTCTCTTTCTCATGTCCACTTTACCTGCTAGCAGAAGTTCCAAAGCTGCTAACTCTCCTAACTCAAACAGATCGCTGAGGATGAAGGCCTCTTTGAGAAGCTGCTCTGGAAGGAGCCGTGACCCCTGCTGCCCCTGGATGGCGATGCCTTCTGTGCTGGCTTTACGCACCTTCTCTCTCTGCTCTGCACTCTTTGGCTGAAAATGAGAAAAGAGAAGACCTGATGTTATTAACATTCATGTCTCAGAAGATACATTGTATATCAAAAATGTTTTTACTTGTACCAAGAAAGATGCAAGCTACACAGTAAGAATACTACTGTAACATTAAAATATGAAATGACAGTAACTACAAAGTTGGTGCTTGTGTTTGCACAGCATCTCACCGGATTCTTAAAGAGTGAGAGGAAGTGTGCTTTGTGTTTCTTCAGCTGCAGGTCCAGAAGGTGGACACTCTCTGGCTGTCTCCTCAACACCGCCCCGTCCACTGTCTCCCACAGCTCTTTCAGCGGTCCCCACAGACTGGCTCCTGGGTGGGAAAATTAGTTTTTAAAGGTTTTGTCTCATCACACGTGCACAGAACTGATTTCTACCAATCATATTGAGTTAATTTCTTACAACCACACTTGGCATTGGTATCTCTTGCTTTATGTATTTCAAGTATCCCCTGTATGATACATATCGTGACTGAGAGGTTCTGCCGAATCCTGCCCTTATAATTTCTGCAAAAATCAAATACTTTTCTGGCAATATTACTGTAAAGTGAATAACTTTTTATGTGATAAATAGTCCTGTCGGGAAGTTATATAGTTGTCTTGATACCAGAGTTTTAAACTCAGGTACAATACTAGTATTAAAAATATACTGTATATACTCAATACCTCTTTTGATACCATAGCAAAAACAAGAAAAATCTTGGGCACAGAAAACTGAATATATTCTTCTTCTTCTTTAATTAACAACATGCATGCAGTGCTGGTACACATAAAGTCACTGAACACTGTCTGGTCTGCAAGCCAAATTTCAAGAGGGACAATAAAGGCTGAAGTGAGGTTGTGAATGATCATTTTCTCTGTTCTTTCTAACCTATCAAATGTTAGTATTATTCTATTATTCAGTTCTGTATTGAAAAAGTATCAATACTTCAATACTTTTGACAGCCCAAGTGGTTCTTTCATGATGTTGACATAGTAACCTCTTTCAGACTGCAACAAAGAGTAGCAACTCGTACGGATAGAGGTATGATGCTGATGTATAAACATCATACAGTTTTTTAAGGACTGATAAAAGATGGTGATGTGATAGACCGTAAATGACCAGCAGCAGTTAGCTAACCTTAATGTTGTGTTGTTGTGTCAAATTGATTTTCTTCTCTGGGGGATCAATAAAGGCACAATTTATCTAATATCTTATCTTACAAGACGTATACTGGACTTGAATCTAGGTGGTTTACCTTTAACCTTTCTTATATATTCACCTTCATTATTCAGTTACACTATATATTTATAGATCATTATATTTCAAACGCCTAACATACCTAGCTGCCACTAAACATCAGTCAGATCTGTACTAATAAATCAGACCAGCGTCACCGGGAAACAGCTTGCACAGATTATTGTTTGCTGACAGGAGTTAAGTAAACCAGAGGTTAATTTCAGCCTCGATCTCAATTGTCTCACGAACTTGTCTGTGGGTTAGACGTGGGACAACTAACGTTAATGAAACCCAGAAGTACAAAGCAAGCAGTGATACCAAACTTTTCTTTGCTTTAGCCAAGTCAGTTTGTTTCAGTTTTGTTCCCTAGTAATTAAACTCGTCCGCTGACGCATTTGACAGGTGCTACCTCAGAGAAGTCATATTGACAGTATGTCTTTGGTTCTAACGTGAAAATGTGTTAACGCAAAGTGTAAGCGTGTTTGCCTTCCAATTGTTTAACCAACATTAGCTAACCCAACGGTTACTTGCAGCTAACTTGCTTAGCTAAGTTAGCCTAGCAACCAGAGCCTGAACTTGAATG
>JAJHUR010097844.1:2181-30035 GCA_027495735.1 Lutjanus campechanus
GGGGGGGGGGGGGGGGGGGGGGGGGGGGGGGGGGGGGGGGGGGCTGTGGGAATATGGAATGTCGGGTGACAGGGCTGATGATACGAGCCATGTGGTCCTTATATAACCCGAGGAAGAGCTGTGTCCACACTGAGTCAGGGGCACAGTCTACGGTCTTTGGGATCGGCACCAATTCTGTTAATGAAAAGAATCTCTAGCTGAGTTTGCAGCTGAGACGTAGGGAGTGTGCTGTTTGGTGATCTCAGCATTGCTTCTCTGGTATTTGCTGGTGATGCAGTTCTCATAGTTTATATCGGACAGTGGCCTTAAGGATGCAAACAAGTTGTTTACAGTCTAATGTGAAGCCGTTGTGAGGAGCGTAAGAACCTTCGTGGCCCGTTGTACTCTGCTGGAAAGTTGTGGATTGCCCTCCTCAGGTTGGGAGTCAGTTGCCGTCCTAAGTAGAGGAGCTGAAGTGTCTCTGTGTGATTTATGTGGTATTCAGACCAAATCAAGCGTTGCAGTGAAAACACCAGTCTTCCCATTTATTTGAATCGGGGTAGTGCAGTTAGGCTGCTGCGGTGGTGATGGCAGGGGATGGTGAAAAAACTGTGGTGGCCCTGCAGTGAGAAGTTGAAAGAGAATTGCAACCCGATGTCACGCTGTGGTGGGAAATCACATAAGTCAGCGATCAGACTGCTTCGGCATGAAATATTGCTGAAACCGGGCACTATCCAGGTGGAGTTCATGGACCAAATGATGATACTCTGCCAGTTGTGTCTTCACTTGGTTTATTTAATGTACCCAGCTTCTTCATCTGCATCGGACTTAAAGTCTATAATGCAAAATATCAATACCAAGAAGCCTATTTTGCTTTGTCTATTTTCTAAGTTGTTTATTTAACAGTCCTAAATGTTCTAAAGCACAAATAAACATGCTCACATAACCACACAACTCTGTGCGTGTAAAGTAGAATGAACAGGCAAATTGGTGTGGCATCTGCAGTGATGCAGGCATTCTGCCAGACTGCTGTGGTAATAAAGAGAAAAATGAGCCTGAAGGCGATTCTCCTGATTTATCAGTCAATCAACATTCCAAACCTCATCTGTGTTTATGAACTCTAGAGAGGCGCAGGCAGAATGAGCTCACTGAGTCAAGGGGCTGAAATGAGTTTTCTTTGCAGGTCCAGAAGCTTGGACATCCAGATGGTGCTTGAAGTAGGACCAGTGCTCTTTTGAGTTAAAAGGAGCTAGTTGAAGGCCTGCCACGTGTCTTGGTTGTGGTTAGTCAGTTAAAGTTAAGGCTAAGTGGTGCTTGTTTGTGGCTGTGTTTGCCAAATGTTTCAGCCAATGTTAGCTAAATGGATGTCTCACCTTGATCTCGATTAAAACCCTCCACCCCCACTGCTTTTGACATCACAATAGCGGGATGGACCAAACCATTTGTTGCATTACAGGAGAGGGAGGGTAACATTGTTTTCAACTACTGTGCCAAGTGAAATCAGGAAAATGTGATGTGGCTCACAAATGCTATATAAAGTTTTGACAATTTTGTTTTGCTGACAAGTTATTCCAGCAGATTATTTCAAGGTTAGAGGGCTCTTGTGGACCCTTCCTTGACAAGAGGGACTTGGACAACTGACCCAGTGTTCCCCCCCAAGTTGACAGTCGTGGATGCAGTGGTTCAGGCATCCGGATGTCCTCCTGTGAGAGTATCCTGGGCTGTTAGGGGAAAAAAACTGGGACAGACCCATGACACACTGGGGGAATTAATTCCCACCTGCCTTGGGAATATACCAAGGTGACAGAGCTGGAGGACATGGTTGAGGAGACGGGCGTGTGGGTTACCTTGCTTAGTCTTGCTTAGTCGCTTAGTAATTGCGAATCGGACCTCAATGAGCTGCGTAAAATGTTTTCATGGATGAGTGCATTCCAATTGTTTCATCAGCAATCTGGAAACAAAACAGCACATTGACAATATTTAAAAGCAAAAGGATAACAGTCGGTGCTAAAAAAAAATACTGGAAATTCAGCGCTGATTCATGAAGAAAGTGTGGCTTGTTTGTGCTGTACAGCGATTTGTACAACATGTACCATAGCATTATAACTGTATGAGTTCTTTTGTTTACTCAAAGTGAGCAGACAATTGAAGACATATAATCTTTATGCCCTGTCTGGGGAACGTGGTTTTAAAATAATAGCGTTTGAACAGCGCTCTGAACACAGTGGATTAACACAAAACACAGTCTGTCTGAAGATGGATGACAGCCCTGCTATTTTAAAACTGCTCTTGTCTGACACCACTTTAACAAATCATGTACAGGGATACCTCCCCATGATGCTCAAGCCCATCTTTGCTCCACCTTTAGTAACTAAACAAGCTGAAAACTGAGACAGTAAGCAGCTGTTTGCCATCAAGACTGACTTCAGAAAATACTGTGGAGTTTATATCAAGAAATGGGTGGGAGGATTCTTTTTCTTTTTATTCTTCACTCCTTTCTGCCTTTTTTCCCCACCTCCTCATACATTCCCTTCAGTTATCTTTTTCTTTTACTTTTACTATGCTCTTCTCTCTTTCATCCTCTTCGATCCTCATCTCTCTCTCCTCCCCTCTCCTCTCCTGCAGCTCCATTAGGTAATGATCCAATATAGTAAATCACAGCCACAGCTACTGTATGACTAAAGGCCTTACGTAAGAATGCCCTGCGCTGGGCTAAATCAGCATTAGCCACAGCTATGCGGCATGATATACTGGAGGCCTTATGTAAGGCAATGTGAGGGTTACCCCCGCGTTTGGTCCTTCACCACAGGACAGAAGACTTGTTAGTGGATCTCGTGCCTCTACAGCATGAACAGATGATTATGACTGGGTCAATATGAGGGATGAGTGGCTGTATTGATGTGAGATAGTCAGTAGGAAGGTTTTTTCTCCCTCCTGTTGTCATGGCTGGGAATAGACAGAGTGTAAGAGAGAGATTCAGGGAATGAAACAGTATGAGGGTAAACTAGCTGCCTCAGTCCCATCAAACTCTCAGTGGCCTCTACAAACTCCTGCCAGTGTCTTCTTTATGTCTGGAACAGCTGTGTGTGTGTGTTCCAGGCAGCTCAACTATCAGATCACATCCATAAGGGTGACTCTTGTGTGTATGCTGCATTGAAGCACACACAAGTATCACCTCGCCTCCTTGGACAGGGCTCAAAAAATATTAACCAGCTGTTTTGGACCAACTATGTTTGGAATGTGTGTCTTTGAATGCAACTGCTCTGCAAGGGACCATTATTACCTGCAGGGTGTGCCGACTATTTAGTGTTGCCCCACTGTCAACAAGCCTCCAGGAGAAAGATAAGATAGATGTAGCAACATAGATACCTGTTTGGTCGTTTCTGTATGTCGCCATACTGGAGAGATCAATGTCAGAATTCACAACATAATCAACTTAATTCTGAACCAGTTTTCATGAAAATTGGTTCGCTTCTCCAAAACTGTAGATTTCTCTATCTATATTGTTATAGAGCCAAATGGTTGCTTGTTATTGTATTAATAATTAAATCAATGAATAAATAAAATAAACAAGACTATTTTTGCTTTTTTTGCCAGTTAAGAGAAGAATATCTGTACAGTTTAACTGCAAAGCCTGAGACACATATGGTCCACGTCTGCATGGTGCATGCATTTAATGTGTGCTGAACAAAGAATGTTGTCAGTCTGGCAGTAAATGTACAGTTTAGGTTTCAGTTTGTCAGCAAATAAAAGCTGCTGCTTCTAAAAACTGAAGCAGAGGTCCTGAGGGCCTTTTTCCATCAACATGGAACTGGCCCCCATTCCGATTCAAAACCCTAATTTTGACCTGAAAAGTCGATTCCCAACTGGAACCAAAAACTAGGAACCAAAGTAGGTGTGTCATAGTCTACTAGTTGATGTGCATTGTGGGAATAGTGTTGCTATGACAATCAGCTCTGCCTATGTTGAAGGAGTAGAGTCGAATTGACCCATTCTACACAAAGTTTTACACAAATACCACCATAATACCATACGCCCCGGTAAAATGTGAGGAAGGCTTGAAATAATGGACACCACCTAAGCCAGCTGGATTGTTACCATAACACATTGTCAAAAATATTGTAAATCTAAAATAGCCTTTTATATTTTCTGTATTTTCTGCAATACAATTCTGGTGAAACTCAAATATTGAAATTCTAAATAATTCACACTTGGTGTTGCCTATAGCTCAGAGCCTGCATGCATACAACGTCCACCCAGAGGAAGTTGTGGTTCTTCAGAGGATTCCTGTTTTGGCATGCAGCCGATTAGATCACCACCAGTAACTGCATTTAATTTTCAACAAGTAACCACTATCATGCTGAATTTTCACAGTTAAAACAAACCAAATTTTATGAAAACTTGTTCAGAATGAATCAAGGCACAGTTAGTCTTTCAGGTGAAATTGTCATCCACTGCAATACATCTGAGTTTCTGAATCGATGAAAGATACTACAAAGAGATAGACGTTCATTTTGTGCACTCAGATTGGCAGTGGTGCCATTATGCCATCTCATATAGGGGAGTGACATCTGTTTATGCTTTCCAACTCCGTAGCTAAAAGGATTTGAACTAAACTCAACTCCATAGATCGCATAATACCCACTCAAAGCACTCAGACTGGTATTATAGCTTTGTGAATAAGCCCCTCAACCACTCATGATAACTGTATATCTGAACTATAAATACCTAAGTAGCCTGTACCCCATACCCTGTAAATACCCAAACTGATTCTGAAGGGATTACATGTCTAGGAATGAATGGTATGTCTGTCGGTGACAGACAGCTTAGCCTACTACTCCCGTGAAATGGCCTCTGGGTGCTTTGAAAATGAAAATCATTATAGAGACACATGCAGGTTGGGGATGGTTCGGGTTAAAGGTCTAACCAGGGCAGGAAATTTGTCTATGAAACAAAGTGGTTAAAGAAAGATGGTTTCCCAACCAATTAGTTTTTGGGTGAGATCAGGACCTCTGAATTATGATAAGTAACCTGCCATATTAATTTACTAGCCTTGAGCTATAGTGGATGAAAATGGATTTCCCATGTCTACAAAATTATGTCTTTTCCAATTTCCTACTTAATCAACAGTTAACCTTTATCCTAACAACTGGGGTACCCACACACCCCAGACATATACTTTCTGTCATATCTCTGAAGTGCTGTAGTCTATCATTTTCAAGTTTTCATTACTTTGTAAAATCAATTTTTTCATCATGTCTTCATTTCAGCGTTTTCTCTTTCTGTTTCAACTCGTGTTTTTTGGGGGTCTTGGGGACTGCAGTCCAAAGCATCCAGTTCTGCCTATGAAATTTTAATAGATGGAACTACAGTATTTATTGGTTGAGTTCTAGTTTGCCGTGAATCCTAATTTAAAATATCACACACAATCAGAGGGGTAGAAGCGCTCTGTCAGTCATTTTGCAAAAGAGAGACAGAGATGTAGCAGATTTCCTCATGTGACCTTTTTATTTCATACAATATGAAATTAAGTTTTCTATACCTAAAATGATAATATTCTGTTTTGTTGTCTTCAGATGATTTTAAAGTTCCCATTAAATGGCAAGCAGAGCGCTTATTGCTTATCAGTTTCCTGTAAAACAGCCAGCTAGGGAGGGACTTCTTGTAGAGAATAATTGACATTTACAGAAGCCAGTAGTGGTGTGCAGCAAGACCAGGAGGAAGCAAGTTTGACCACAGAGAATAGGCTATGTATGGGGGTGGTTTTCTCTCTGGTTTTGGCTTCTGGCACCTCGAAGCTGAGTCACAGCTAACCAAGCTAGTGGCTGTTATTGGTTAGCTAACTTTCTTTAGCAACAAGTAAACCTATTTGTCTATCGAGACTACGTAAACTACCTCAGTACTGTATTCCCTGTCGGTCTTGGAGGCTGTGTTCATCCTGGTGACTGGTCTTGTTCACTGAGCGGCTGCTGAGCATGGTTGTTTCCTGTAACAGTAGCTGTCACGATTAGCTACTTTGGCAGCAAGTAAGCTGCGAAAGCCATCTGTCCATCAGAAAACTCTGTAATTAAATAACAAAGAGCTGAAGCTGAGCAGCCAGAGGACATTAGAGGGGAACCCAGGAAATATTTTCTCCATAAAATGTGATCCAATTTCACCCAAACCAGTGCATAAAGTTGTACTTTGGCACAGTGAGGCCCGGACTCCTGAAACACCTGCAAAGCTCTGGTGAACAGATGTATTATTCTTTCATGCACAGGCAGTGTAATAAGTGAGAAAGTGTTTATTTGGACTATTCAAAACCATTGCAACAGTCTGACTCACCAGATGCACACTGCAGGTATGAGCTCTGCTATCTACAATGGATAGCAACCTGCACACTGAACAGGGCAAATTAGCACCTGGTGCGCTAATGGTACCAGTGTAAACAGGCTAGAAACTGTTACCTTGTCTTTTGCTGAGATTTCAACATTTTCATGACAGGGCCCGCCTTCCCATGTGCAAATGTTCTGCCAAAACAAGTCCCCCCAATGCTATTTTTTTAAAGAAACCTGTTCCTGCAACCTGGGCTTAGCTCTGCCCAAGATGACTGCGATTGGTTTAGAGAAATACAAACAAGGCAGGGCGGTTTTTCCTTTATAGCAGAAAACAAACGTGTGGTGCCAGACTTTTCACCTGTGCCGAGTGCTGTGGAGATACTTGAGATTACCTTTTAAAAAAAAACAAACATATATTGTTGATTTTGGAGGCTCATGTTGACAAAAGCAGTAGTATTTCCACTGTAATAACCACAAAATATGATGCAAAAGATAAAGTTATCTTTAAAAAATCTCCTCCAGTTTCTTCTTTACTGGTTAACACATGACTCATTATAACTTTGTCTGTGAAAATGTAAACACAGGCTGATTGCATCTTGAACTCAAGAAGAATATGATCTGTGTGGGGTGGTCATACAGAGGCACCGGCAGTAAATTGAGACTTGTTTCATAACCAGTTAAAAAGTCCTTGTAGTAGCTTTAAATATGTTGGTAGGATGAGGGTTAACTGTTCTACAGCCTGTTTTATTAAGATTAATATGTTTTTAATGCTGAAGAAATTAAATTTAAAAACTGTTAAAGTGTGTCATGTTGATCCTGCTCCAAACAAGTCAAAAAATATATATTCTGGGATAATATAAATACTGTAGTTTAATGTGAGTTTATCGCCCACAATCCTGCACCTCTGGTTTCTCAGTGAATTTTGTATTTCATCCTCATAAAACTTAAGTTATTCTGTCTTAAGGGTGCGTTTTAGGACTCGCTATGAGTCAGAGAGCCTCTGCCTCATGATAAAATCACTTTTAACTCCCTTAAAAGAAATCCTGCGGGCCCCCGTAGACCTCCGCGATTAGTCAAGCAGGTCTTTTCACTGCAAGTGAGGTGGAGAGAGAGAGAGAGAGACTGAGGGAGAGGAGGGGGTTGTGTTGGGTGGAGGAGGGGGGTGGGTCACCTTTTGTGCAAATATATCAACCAAGAAGACTACCACCAGCATCAGATTTCTGTGTGTATGTGTGTGTGTGAGGGGAGAGAGGCACTCCTTCAGCACAGAGAGAGAGGGAGAGAAGTGCAGAAAGCTTTGGAGCATTGAAAGAAGAAAGAAGACTTGCTGCTGCTGCCAGATTTTCACACTATACAACCAAAAACAAAGTGAATACTTTTTCTTCAAAAAAAGAGAAAAAGTTAGAAAAGCGGCCATGGACGGGATAACATTTGGACGCGCGTCGCTCTTGTGCACCTTGCTACTGTGGGCATTTCAAGGTAAGTCTTTTTCATACTTTCCGCTACAATGTTTAAATTATAACCGCTCTTAGGAACTTTATAACGCTTTGGACACGGTGCAGGGTAGTTTTTTCATGGCTTCAGGCTACAGATTTACACTTTTCGAGTTGAGAGGTCCGCCGGCTGCGTACAGGACAAACCTGTCTGTACATGTCGCGGCTCCTGAAGTTGTTCTGCTCAATCAAACACTTTGTAGTTTGGTTTTGTTTGCTTTATATTGTTGAGAAACCCGTTACCGGCTGTGCGGATGAGCCGGTACACGCCGGTAGCAGGTGCAAAACGGGGTTTTGACATGTACCGAACAAGTCCGTTTGTTTCAGCTGGTTAAAAAAAAAAAAAACATCAGCAGTAGCCGTCAGGTTGCGCAGCCCCGACCGACGTGTTATCTGCTCTGTTTTAAGGGTTAATGTTCTTTGTAGTTCTGCGGCAAGTCTCAGCTCCGCACTTGAGTGCACTTCTTAGCGCACAGGACTGCGGCACGCCGTTATTGCTCTCTGGACACCGCTTCTAATCCAATATAGACTAATTACCTCCATGATGCAGCAGAATTGAACATACTGAACTGTCAAAATAAAGCGCAAATTGAAAATTTCTTATATTAATGTAGATAAAGAGAAAATCTCAAATGTTTTGCGCAGCAGAACAAACAATATGGAATAAAACACAAAATTTAAAAAATCATCGTATTTATGAAGAAAAGTGCAGATTTATTGATAAATCTACCAAAAAAAAGCTTCTATAATATTTTGAACGTTACAAATAGTTCCTTAAATGTTAGAAATGTTAAAATAATAATATGCAACATTTTCATTAATTACTTATGACCCACTAGAAGTGTGGTGGCGGCTGTCCTCTGCCTGTACTTTTTTTTTCTCGTCATTTTGCCGCTTTACCGACACAAAACGTCTGTATGTGACGTCCTGGGAATGAGACTGAAAAATCAACCTATCTCTCTGGTGCGTTTAAGAACAGCTCGGACAAAATCCTACTGATTCAACCTTTATAAGCTTTTACTTTGAAGACCTTGTTGCCCGTCTCCTTCATGCTGCTGTGTCTGTCTGTCTGACTGACTGGCTGCTGGGTGCAGTTTCCAGCGCTTTGATGTCTGATCTTCGGGATTTGCGTCTCCTTTTGCTGGCAGTGCGCCTCACCCTCAGCACCCCTGGGTGCTGCCTGCCAAAGAGACTAAGCCAATTTAAATCCAACTTGACTTTGGCCTTATATGATCTTCTTCTCCAAAGAAAAGTTTTTGATTACTGCCCCAAACCATGTATATCTTCATTTAAGGAGTTGCTGCAGTGCTCCACAAGTGTGTCATTGGCCTCATATGTTTAGCAGGAAGATTTATCTCCTATGCTTTCCCTTTAGCTGTCCCACAGGAATTTACTGTGAGATTATGGTTCTATACTGTACTTTATGGCATTTTAAAGCCTCTTTTAGTGTCACTGTAATATTTCAGTTCACTGCCTTATAACCTGTAAAATAGATTACTACTTTTATGTTGATATTTGTCTTTTTCATGTGTTTGACTCATATGTTACAGCCTTCAGTGGGTCGTATATATGACTGTGTGTGTGTGTTTCGTGATGAAATTAGCTAGAAGAATGTTTTGTGGGCATTTTGTGAAAGTTATTTCAAATTCCTTGCATGTGCAGGCAGCTTGTGGTGGTTTGAGGCAAGGAAATTAAAAAAGAAGGAAGGGACATTGCATCACTATAGAGCATTCTTCGCTCCGTAGGACTGCAACCAATGGCTATTTTCATTACTGATTATTTTGTCGATTATTTTCTTGAGTAATCGATTAGTTGTTTGGGCGATAAAATGGTGAAACACATTTATCACTGCTTCTTAAAGCCCAAGGTGATGCCCTCAAATGTCTTGTTATGTCGACAAAGATATTCAGTTTACTGTCATGGAGGAGGAAAGAAACCAGAAAATATTCACATTTTGAGAAGCTGATTTTTATTAAAATATGACTCAAAATGATTACTTGATTGTCATAATAGTTGGCGATTAATTTTATAGTCTTCCTTAAGGTTCAATAGAACTGGCACCGAAGTCTGGAGCATAGAACGTTCTATAGTGATGTATGTCCCTTCCTTCTTTTTTTTATTTTCCTTGGTTTGAAGCAGGATGATGAGCTGCAGGGCGGGGCTGGGCTGCTGGGCAACTCCCCTCTTTCTGCGCTCCCTGTCTCCTCTTTTCCCTCTCACTCTGCTCACTGCATCATTGAATTCTCTGTCATCGATTTTGGCAACCTTCAGTGTGTAGCAATTTCTTTTCGTTTTATCCAAGCGTAGCTTTTTATAGATAAGCACCCACCTCCAAGTTTACCTGGTTTAGTTTTTCTCACTTCTTTGCACCTCGTCATTACCTGGATCTCCTTTTACGACTGCCCTCTCCCTCCCTCCTCTCTCTGGCCTCAGAGACAGTTGTTGTGCTTTGCTACCTGTCTGCCCTTCTTGGAGCCTTTTAACAGGTGCCTGCTACAAAAAAGTGCCTTGTAATTGATAGACGCAGTGTAGATCACACATCCCTCTGTACAGCTGTGGTGCATTGATTTAAAGGCTCAGCTCCAGGTGCTGAGCTCACCCCGTTCCCCTCCCATGCCGCTCTGAAGTCTGAAGGAAGGAAAACCTTTATTTCAAATGTTGCTCTAAGAAAAAGTTTGCCAAATGTCTCCATAACTGGAGTCCTTTGCTCTCTATCTCTCTTTCTCACATAGTTTTATCTAATAATAGCCGCTCTTGTTGGGTCTCTTTGGGATTCCGTCACACAGACCCACATTCTCACAATTGCTGGTCACACACTCCCAACTTCCAACTATGTGAGTCCTCAGCATGCAAGTGCACTAAATAGAAGCCGGGGACACGCAACACCCAGATGTGTCATCTCCTACAAGTGTGGACACACATTTCTAAGCGTGTATGGCTGCATTTATGTAAGTAGTTGTGACTAATGAATATGTGGGGCATGACAGCCTGGGGCGCCCCGAGGTGCTCGGCATGCCTGTGCCCAAGAGCTGACCCTTTGACCCACTCACCCAGACATGTTGGTGAATGGCTCCCGATCTACGCTCCTGAGATGCCACTGCCATTCCCATCACAGCACAGGCATCAACAGCGGAAGCATACTTAAGTTCATTTTCTAAGCAGATGTTGAAGAAAACCACTCTAACCTCATGAGGGACAGAGCCACCCTGATGTCACCCACTGGTTTGAGGACTGCTGTTTTGAAGCTTTGTGTTTGGCATTGTAGTCTGTGTGGCTGTGGTAGCGATATCTCAATCATGGTAGCCGCTCCCTTTGAGCAGAGGTTCCCAAACTTTTTCAGCCCAAGATCCAAAAGAGAAATTTGGTGTTTCCTTGGGACCCAAACAAGCCCATAAATGTTAATTATGGCAAGCAAGATAATGTCAACAATCATGGCTAATACTAATAAGTAACTTTAGCTAGCTAGCAACATTACTCACGTATGACTTACTTTTCACTGTCAAAACATTGTCACTATTTTAATTACGAAAATGAATTTACATGTCATAGCATTGTTATTCATTTTACTCTGCTAATTAGTGACCCAATAAAAACGGGTCTGTGACCCACTTTGGGAAACGCTGCCCTAAAGCATACCCTATTTTGTGATTTATTTTACTCTAAATGGGACCCTAATTTACAAAGTTAAAATCATGCTGTGTTTAAGAAGACTTGAAGCTTGTGATTGATACCATAAACTGTTTACTGTGATAAGAAATTAAATGAGAAGTAGGGTAATTTTCTCATAGACATCCATACAATCTGACCTCTTTTTGCAGCCAGTGTTCCTGATGGTCATGAAGCTATGTTCACACTTCTTTTATACAGTCTTTGTTACAAGGCTACAGTTAAAGTTACATACAGCCAGTGTTTTTGGGACCAATAACTTCACACAAACTCCAACAAAGCCTTACTTTCTCCCTTACCTTGGATTTTTGCAGGGTTTGGGAGACAAAAAGAACAAAGTCACATTAAGGTAAAGAGACAAAAGGAGAGTGAAATGGTCAGATGAGTCTGAGCTAAACTGTAGAGACTCCAAAGTGGTCATGGACAGGTGGAAAGAATCGCAGTGACAAGCATCAGCTGACTTCAAGGTGTTAAAGTCTAACACGCGGCGTCAGCCTCTTTGTCTATCGCCGCCTTAATTCCCACAGTCATTTCCTCACTTTTAATTTCTGTCCCCCCTGCCAGCGCGGAATCAAAAGTGCACCCCCTGCAGCCGTGTGTAATTATTATGGTATTAGGCCAGAAAAAGAGCCATTTAGCCATGAGGAGATAAAAGCCAGGGGACCTCTTTTACAACAGTCCCGGGGCACTTTGTGTTAGTCTTTTGCAAGCACATACGCGTGTGCATTCTTGAAAAACTATTGCGCAGGTACATTCAGTGACCAATGAGGGTGCACTCACAGACACACATATAATCTGTGCCCCCCCAAGTGCAGGATTCTGGTGTTACGCAACACTGGAAACCTCAGCTCGTATAACATGAGTGACAGATTGATAGTGGCTGCTTTGGGAGAACAAGTCCATGTTTGCCCCCTTGTCATTTAGGCCTCTGGGGGAGTGGATCTTGGAATGGTGGGGCCGTATTATTGAGGTGATTCATTCCCCCCCTCTTTGTGTGTGTGTGTGTGTGTGAGTGACAGTGACAGAGTAAAGCACTACGATGGAATGAGTGGCATTCCTCTGGGCACGTCGGAGCTCGCGCTGTGATATGTATGTTTGTTTGTCAGCACCTCAGATTCTATGGAGAAGGGCTTCCTTTCTCACTTTTAACACAGCCTCTCACCACAAGTCGCGGGCAGTAATCCACGTACAAACAAGCGGCCACAATGCGGCCTCCATGTTAGCATTGAGAGGCGGTGTTAAAGGTGCAAAGCTGGAGTCTGTTCACAGCCAGGGTGCATTCTTGTGGTTTCACTGGGTCTCACTCGAACAGGCAAACAACCAGGGGGCACCGGTTAAACATTATTCAGTTAAAGGCTGACTTGTGTTTGGAAGTTCATTTAGTCATCAATGAGCTCTGAGAGGGCACTTAAAGGGATAGTTAGGATTATATGATGTGAGATTGTTGATAGTCATTGTATTACCTACAGCAGGTGGCGGTTGACATGCCACTAGTTTGGGGAAAGGAGCACCAGTACGGAAGTTAAGCAGCATATTGCTGAAGACAGTGACTTAAGTGAATCTGAGCTAACCAAAAACACCAAAGTCACACAATAACACAAACAAACTAAAAAATAATGGCCTATCCCTTTAAGAAAACATCTTTGTTTGACAGATTCCTGCAAAAGTGTCACCATAATCACTTTGATGTGTTTGAAAATGAGAAAACTGATGTATAAATGATCATTCCCTCCTGTATCGCAAGTCATATCGCAGCTGCAGCATCAGTCAAAATAAGAACAATTAGATATTTTTCAGAATCGCTCAGTTCCACAGTGAATGACACATCAAAGTCAATTACAGCAGTTTAATAGCACACTGATGCTGCCTGGTGAGCTGGCAGTCAGCACCGGCAGTCGGGCATCCGCAGATGGCGGGTTGCGTGCGTGCAGTTAATCCTGGTTTGAAGTCGGTGAGAGAGAATGATGATGTGGTTCACAGCGGAGACGGAAAAGTTTATCCTTGCGCTTTTTCATCCTCGCATCCCCAAAAGAGCTTCAAAAGAGCTGTGATTACCCACACTTCCACAGGTACTCATACATAAACAAAAGGTGTGTTTCTCCAGATTAGCTTTTTGTCTCTGCTCCCACAGCTTTCCTTCTTTACCTGCTTCTCTCTTTTGTTCTGCACAGTCACACTTTAGAGCAGAGTTTTTCATGACCACTTGTGTGTGCGCGTGTGTTTACTTGCTGTGATTTACCGTGTTGTCTGTGCCTGTGTGGACCACTGTGCTTTTGTTCACTGTTATTACCCCTCCGCATAACCTCAGGAAGATTGCCCGCTGTGTTTTAGTGGGAGAAGGCTCTGTTTGCCTTTTACGCCCATCCCTAGAGCCGTTCTTTGGCAGATTTATGGCTACTATTGATGATTTTAAAATAAGAATGACCGTCCTCCCCCACTTGGCATGCTCGCTGTATTTCACCTTCCAAAGACCACATTCCAGTATGGTGTCTGTCTCTGCCACTGTCTGTTTAAAGCTGGATTTTCATAATCAGGGTTGGGTCAGATTACTTTAAAATGTAGTCAGTTACTGATTACAAATTACATGGTACATTTTGCAATAAGTAACTTATCCACTGGATTTCAAAAAATGTAATCTATTCTGAATACTTTTGGATTACTGAAAATCACATATTGAAAATCTTGCACCTTTTACCAAAACATTAGACACAGACAAATATTCTTTTTTCTTTTTAAACATCTCAAAACATTTTCAATGCAAATAAAATGCATTTTTTTACAGGATTCTTTTTTGTGGAGCACTGCAGCAGGGCTGGAGCAGGGCTGCAGCTAACAATTATTGTAAACATTGATTAATCTGAAGATCATTTTCTCAATTAATCCATTAGTCTGGTCCACAAAATGTTAGAAAATGGTGAAAAATGATGATCAGTGTTTCCCAAAGTCCAAGTCCAACTGTCTTGTTTTAAAGAGATTCAGTTTACTGTTACAGAACACTAAAGAAACCAGAAAACTTTTATATTTGAGGTGCTTAAATCAGAGAATTTGTACTTTTTTTTCTTAAAAAATTACTCAGAACAGTTAACAGTAAATTCTCATAAAATTGCTACATCATAAAAATATAATCAAAACTGTACTAAAGTAATCTGGACTGATTATAGTTACTTATTGTTATAATCTGATCACGTAACCCAGATTACATGTAATCCATTACTCCCCAAACCTGTTCATATTATTACACTGAAAGTAAACTTGAGAGTTAAAGAACAGAGAGGTAGGCTTGAATTTGTTTTGGTGTGGCCTGTTGCTTTCATGATGCTGTCTTGTCATTAGTGGGAGTTGTAGGGAGGGAAGGAAGGAAGCAGACGAGAGGAAGGGACGGACAGAGACGGAGGAAGATCAAGGGATGGGATGAGAGATGATTACAGCTGACTATTGTGTTGCCCCTGTGCAGTCTTGTTGTTCTCATCTCAGGGGAGGAAGATGATGGTGATGGGTAATTTCAAATGCAGCCTTGAAAAGAGGGCCTGCATGCTTGTGTGTCCTTGTCTCTTCATCTGTGTATGTATGATGGTTGTGGTGGTGGGGAGGGGGTGATTTAGGGAGCAAAATTGAAAATTCACAAAGCTCTTTCAGGAGATGAGGTTAAGTGCTGCCAATCCATTTAGCAGGAGAGTGCAGTAGTAAGATGTGGGATAAGAGCCTCCATTTCTCACTGTGTTTTCTGTAAGAATATACAAAGGAGCGGGATTGGCTTGAGCTTTTATCGCCACACGCTGTACAAATCTGTGTCGTAAAACTGCTATGAAAATATGATGTCCTACATGTTTTGTGCCAGCCACAGAAAATGTCTCGTAGTACTTCTTCTCTTGTGTCCAGTTGTTTTGATCAATCAAACAGTGTGCGAAGGCTAGATAAAACGAACAAAAGCAATAAAGGCAAGAGATAGCAGCAGTGGGGATCAGACAGGCGGAGTACGTCAGGATTGAGGAATACCAATTAAGAATGGGGAATGTCATGGAAAAGCCTGGATCTGTGGCCAAGGGGATCATTTTCCTGGCAGCAGAGAGGAAATCCTAACCCCTGCGCCCCTCCAACCCTAAACCCTCCATCTGACTGTTGGCTGGCAGAGTGTCCTCTGGGAGCCCCGCAAGCTGTTGCTTTTCAGACATCAACAGTTGCCTCAGCAGCAGTTGTTGAATGCACCCCTCCAAAAAAGCCCTGCCACCCACCCCCCCCTGCCTTCACACACACACACACACGCATGCACACACACACACACTTGGGTTCCATTACCACCTCATGTCTTTCCACACCACTGGCTCAGGACGGTGTGGGGGAAGGAGAGAGTAAAACTGTAACTTGACTGGTTTGTCCCTCAGTCTTTGACGTGCAGAAGACAGAAAATGACTCAGATTTGAACCCTCTATGGTCCACATTATGATACCATTCAGTTAAAAATAAATAATAAATGTTTTTTGTCATAAAATAGACCATAATTTGAAGATACTTTCAAAATTATTTGTTCAGGGTACACTATAGGGTGAGTTACCTTAAAGCAACACTGTACCATAATGTTAAGGAATGAAAAAAAGGCAGTTAGTGAAATTTGAATGAAATGTTTTAAAATAGTAATGTATAATATTCAATTGCCTCACCAGTTTAAAATTTATGAAACTTAAAAACAATTAATTTCTTAAGCTTTATAAGTTTGCTTGTCTGCCTGGTGCATGTAAAATGCCATTTTGGGCCTGACGGGTAAATAATAGCTAAGCTATTAAACTATTTTGAAAACTGATTTATAGTTTAAGTAACTTTTCATGCAAAAACTGCAGAAAGTGTTGTTTTCTGCCTCTCAAGTATGGAGGTTTCCCAGTTCTCCTTCTTTATTATCACGTTAATCGAATGTAGTTTGATTTTGGACTGAGAATTTATAGTCATCACCTTGGGCTTTGGATGGACATTTTCCACTATTTTACAGATGTTGCAGCCCTAGATTAAACATTAACTTTAGTCTATGTTGTCAAAAAAAACATTGAGTCACACTTTGGTGGATTATCATTTGTGTAATATTTAATTAAATGATTGTTTTCTTTTTCCGGCTGTGTGTCTTTCCTGACTCATGCTGCAACCTTTTGTTGTATTGCTGCCATCTCTGGCTCACTGCTTAAGAGTAAAATAAGATAGACAATTTTACTTAATTACCAAATTAAGTACTTTAAACAGTTAAAAATTAAACTTAACTCATCTATCAATGCAAAACCATTTTTTTCTAGATTGAAAATTGACAGAAAAAGACATTTTCAGACCCTTCATGGAGCTGAACCATGTGAGGAAGGCCCCCAAAAAGGTATTCAACATGACCTCCAGAGAGTCATGTAACAAATTAAAACACTGCTATTAGTGTACTTAAGGTCCTGCCTCTTCTTTAGAAGTATTACACCATAAATTAGGATATATTATGTGAGTGCAAAGGGCCAAAAATGGGTCTGTTACCTAGAGGCTGCACTGTACACTTGACATGCTACCGTGGCACAATTTTAAGCGCGCGGACAGATGTTTGAACGCACCTCTGACCCAGTAATTCTTGCTGCCTGGGGAGTGGTTTCAGAAATATGACGGTGGAGCCTCAAGGGATTCTTTTCCTCCCTTATCTGTATCGCATAATGATAACCATGAGATGAGGGTGACTTAAAGTTCACTAGGCTGCAGACTGCTCTGTGTTTACATGTGTACACGCAATGTGTGTGTGAGCAAATTTACTCAAACTGCAGCTACAAAGGTCGTCCGAAACCGCAACGATTACTTTTCTCCCCTTTAAACCACTTTTCATGTCCAATCTCCCTTCTCCATCTGTCACAGAACATTCCTGCAGCCCCCTCTCTCCTCCTGACTTTAATCTAGTTAATGGTTAAGCAGCGGTGGTTAACCTCTCCGGTGAGGCTGGTCACTGTTTGACAATGAGATCTTATTGCTTTAACTGGGCCGGGGGGACCGGGGAGACAGGAGTGGGAACATTAATCCTCCATGCTGGGAAGGAAGAGGTGGAGGAGGGGAAGAGGCACTGCGGAGGTGTGAGATTCAGAGGTGGTAAGGTTGTCAAAATATCTACTTTTAACACTTTTTCAATACCAAGTGTTTAAAATGATACAATATCCTGTGATTATTGTATGAAAAGAACCGAAGCTATAAAAAAAAATGAACTACGTGCTCATTTAAACCTCATTTCAGTTCAGTGTTTGTTGTCCTGCCTGAAATTTAGCTTGCAGCAAAACCAGACAGTATTCAGTGAATTTTTCTCTACAACAAAAGAAAAAAAAATCTCCAAAACAATCCTATTTTGTGTGCCTTTGGCTTTTATTTCTTTTTGCTGTAGTACTGAAAGAGCCTTGGTATTGAAAGAGGTATTGAGTATCATTTTTTATGCTAGTATTTGAAGCAGTCCAGAGCTCATGTGCAAGCAGTGTAAACACCAACACTCCTGTGATGCTCTGAGCTACCAGTCCAGGCAGATTCAAGTCCGCTAAGAGGACCGCTAGCTGCACAGCTAACTGAGCTTACTAGCTAATGGCAGCTACAGTTAGCAGTAGCCAGCAGTTAAGGGCCATCTGCACCAAGAACCATAACAATGAAACCATAAAAATATTGTTTTTAGGTTGTGGCCTGCAGCTTTATAGTTGTGGTGTGAACTCCACCACTCCACTTGAGTTAGAACAATTTAAAAAACGATATTTTTTTTAGTTATAGTTCTTGGTGTGGACAGCCCTTTACTCTGATGATATGCTGACCCCTATTTGTGTATAATAGTATAATAGTAATAATATAATTGTGTATAGTTTTTGTTCAGATGCACAACAGGCGTCTCTCTCGCATTTTAAACAATAACAGCACATTATTTGATGCTGCGAAGTGGCGTTTTACTCGCAGATTTCCTTCCTTGCTATCTCGGGTCTTCCGTGTTTTCCCAGAAATCATAGCAACTAGCTAGCAACGGCTAGCGGGAAATACACCCTCCATTACATATCTTCCTCCTATGGGTTTGATAAGCGCATTTGGGGGATCCTTGCAAAAAATTATTATATTCTGTATAAAGAATACCGGCCAATATATTGAATTTTTGTACTTCTTTATGTTGGTAACAGCTTTGGTCCTGAAAATCAAGTATCAGTTGGGCCCTAATTACAACACAAGTGGTTCTGCAGGTTGTTGGCTATGACTTCATGTCTGTTTGTGTGAGAAAAGGGGGTTCCCTATGTCACCTGAGAGCTAGTGTCATCACCGAACAGCTCCAGTATCAGTTGTCAAGCCTAAGGACATAACTCTTCTTTGTTTTACTGAGGTTTCGCTTACCTGAGCCCCTCTGAAACTACGACCACAGCACTAAAGTTCCTTTTGCTTGCTTTGCTTGTGTGAACTTGACTTTGAAAGAGTAGAGTGGAGGAGTAAAGTTACCATGCTCTGACTGTTAATATTCTCCTCAAGTCACATCCTGTTCTTAACTTTAGTTTGAGTCTCTTCTTCTCTGTTAGTTACATCTCTCCCTGGAATTCGCTCCTCTGTCTTTTTTTTTTTTTTTACCACACCCTGCTTCATGCCCAGCACTGTGAATCATCCCTTTTATCATCGTGTTTTTCTTCTTTACATCTCTCACACTCATTTCTCCTCCTCCGACTTCGTGTCACCCTCCATCCATCATCTGTCTCTTATCCCTGCTGGGGCCCGACACAGAATACATGCATCCTCCTGACCATGTGTTGTCTAATCATCACAACAGCCTGAGCAGAAGGGGCCACTATAGAAGCAGGGTGTCTGAAATCCCCAGTGATTCTTAGCAGTTTTTTGAGTGACAGTTCAACTAATGACAATAATCAAGCCAGAAGACTTACAGTCACTTCCTGCTGGTGTAACAATATTTAGAAAGTTGCATCAGTGCTGTGTGGCGGCAGCAGAGAGCAACTGAGGCAAGTGTTTGTTTTTTTCTTTTTTCAAACTGGTTTTCAATTTCCAAGCTGAATCTCCGGTGTTGTTCATCAGTTGCGTCCATATTCCAGTAATTCAAGACGAGTCAAGTTTCAGAGATTCGTTTTGATTCAGTCTAGCGGGAAAAAAGTACAAGCGTGCTCCCGTTCCATATGAATATTTAATCCAAAATCAATAACATTCAATTGGGTTATGACTCCATCAGGCTAAATGATTCCCAATTACATGTCTGTGCAATCTGCAGAACAACAAACGTGATGGATAGTTATTGTGGGGATAATGTTAGACTTACAGAGTGCCTAAATGGTTTAGCCTCTTGTTATTAAGGGCTAAAGTAATTATAACCCCCAGTGTTTTGCCTCAAGACCATCTTGCATTCTGCCCTGGTGGGCATTTCTCACAGGCCAGACCAAATTTAGTTAAGGATTATTCGTACTGAATGATTATCAAGTAGAAGTCAGCTGGACGTCGCGCTGTATGGCCTCTGCTGGCAGCCTTATGGAGGGCTGAGAGAGGCTAAAAGGTCCAGGATGGGCAGCTTGGAGGACCCCCTTTGATCCATTTACACACACACACACTCACACACACACACATCAAGATTTGTCTCCGTGGAGAATGATGAAAGATGTACCGACTCCCCATGTCAATTAGCAGTTTGGGAGTGTGCGCTGCACTCTGTGTGTGTGTGTGTGTGTGTGTGTGTGTCCGTGCATTGAAAGCAGTGTGTGTGAGAGGGTGGGGTTGGTTAATGGCAGGGGCAGAGAGGACACATGTTCAATAATAAGGCCTGACAAAGGGGGACAGGCAGAGGGAGGGATGGAGGGAGGATGGGAGGATGATGGAGCATTCAGTATGTCACCGCTTTTCATTATGTCTCCCTTCTACTTAGGGCTGGAAATCAATATCATCATATTAATGAAAATATCTGCATTGAATATATTTCACAGGGTGGCCAATTATGTATAAAACAGTGATGTTTAATGCATGAAGTTAGACATATAAAGTCAACATACAACGACTCACAATGAGTTTTTGTTTGCAGCTTGCTTGGAATATGCCCAGTTGTTTTTTGGGGTTGGTCTGATGAATGATGCCATCATCTATTGTGCTGCCTGACGGTCATCACCGTCCAGTGATTAATTAATATCAAACATACTTAAATTTTAAAAAGTATAACAGAAAGTATATTAAAAAGATATCAATGATATCATTGCCCATCACACTGTGGACATATGCCACTTCGATAGATAATGCCCAACCCTAATTTTGGACCCAGGCTGCAACTAATCATTATTTTCATTTTTAATTAATAATTGTTTGGTCTATAAAATGTCAAAAAAGTACTGAAATATACCAGTTTTCAAATGTCTTTTGTCCTCCCCCGAATAGCCCCAAAACCTCAAAATATTAATTTAATAGAAAACATTCTATAAAACACAGTTGACCACAACTGAGACGGATGAACTAGGAAATGTTCGGTGGCTTGCAGCTTGCAAACGCCTCACCTCACCCTCTCCTTCCAACCCTGCAGGAGAAACTACAGCAATCATAATTATTGCATCTATAATTTGGACCACATTGTAAAAAAAAAAAACATGATATAAACTATCATAAAAATACACTACCACTGAAAAACAACAATAAAGCAGCATATCTCAGCTGTGTGATGATGTCTCTGGTGCATCCTGGCCTAATAAAGTCTGTATGTGTGAAAGACAGAGTTCACAAGTGGTATACTTGACTGATACACTCAATGTATATACGAGTATGAGGTTTTTCTTTAATGGACTGGCCTCAATTGTTCGAGGCAGTATGAGAGCCAAGTGTATCCCACTCAGCTGTGTTCAGCTCAAATCATAAAGTGCCGCAGTTCATACATATAGCCGTAGCCCCGGGACTCCTCACTGCAGCACTTTTAAAATGTATTTTTCAGTGAGGTCTCCCTGTCTCTGCACCTGAACAAGGCTACATTGTTAAGACATTCCTGTAGGCTGTTGGAATGCAGGTATTAATACTGGGCTGATTACACACACACACAGCACAAAGAAAGAGAACGAGGGAGACGGCCAAGGAGAGGAGGAGAAGAAGGAGAGAGGAGGAATGGAGAGGAGGTGCCGAGTGAAGGGAGTGGAGGAAGGCAGCATGTTGAGGCACAGTGAAAGGGTGACGAATGGTGGTCGATGTTTAAACTATGTGTGATTGTGAACGCTTGGGTGAATACATGTATGCACGCAGGTGTTTGAGTATGTCAATGTGTGTGTGCATACATACTTGTGAGAAAGGGGTGCCTGGGTATTTGAATGTGTGTGTCTGTGTGTGTCTGGAATGCATACCCCATTAACTGAACTAACACTGCGGTGTGTGTGTGTATGTGTGACAATAGCAGAGAGTTAGCTGCGGGTGTGGGACAGGACCCGGCTGTGTGTGTGGGCACCCATCACTTGGAGCAGTCAGGGCTGTTAGGAGCATGTGAACATTACTGCAGCCCCAATGTGAACTGGAATCCGGACTTAACGAAGGTTATAAATAAGCGTGTGTGTGTGTGTTCAATCCCACATAGATGGCAGTACCAGCTGGTGATGGGACAGTGGTGGATTTGGAGGAGAGCCCACCACTGCTCTTAAGGCGGCCTCACATTTCTAGAACCACCTCTCGTTTTCTTTTCCCTTTTATTCACTTTTCTTAGCCTTTTATTTTGTCTTTCTTTCTTTTTTATCCCTTCTTCATCCTTTGTTTTTGACAATTACAAGGTCTTTGTGTGAAGATGATGTCTCCAAGTTAATACTTGTGACTAAAAATGGGGACGTCAAGCTTTTATTTCCCGTATTTTCATGTAACAATAGCTTCATTATCTATCCTTTCCTGTTTCCTGTACAGAATATTTTTCGCCAGGATGGGGAAGGCATGATCCACCCTACTCAATTAGCTTACACAGATATTCTCACCCCCAGTTTGACTTCTCATATCTAAACCTACCAAACCGAAACAACCCAAAACATTTGAAGTTGTGTATTTACCGATGAAGCTCTAATGAAGATTTTATTTCCTATAAATTCTTCACAATAAAAGTCGCATTTTTAATGACCCTATTCTTGCTGATTTTGGCGTAAAGCGGTACTGCTCTCTGTCTTAAAGTGCTGGTTGATTTCCTTCCCTGCTTGCATTTTGTCATATTGTGCCACCATGGTTGTGGCCCCCGGTTCACCAGCTGGTGGGATCCAGGCTGTCAGAATTAGAGCCTGTGCTCCTTGGCAAGGAAGTTACCAAGGTAAACCCAGCCAAAAAATCTTCTATCCACTGCCTACACCCTCTTCTGCAGCCCCTCACCCACACACACTCCCCACCTCGCTCCATCTGTTTGTGTGTAAGTGTGTGTGTGTCTGTTTGGCGCTGGTTTAGAGGGCAGTTGGTGTAACGGTTCAGGAGAGCATCTAAGCGGGGCTCACCATCGGCATGACAGGGCAAACAAAGTCAATGCTCGGTATGCGGCGGTAGCCCCGAGCTAATGCTAACTTCTTTGGTAAATCAGTAAGAGATGCTACATGCTAGGAGCAGTTTGAGGAGATGTGGACCTTATGGTTACATTGGTACCAGCCAAACAATGGCATACTTGTCTTCCCGTGGCTACCCACCTGTTCTCTCTTCCCTCCCTCGCTTTGGCTGTAAGCAAGTATCCAAACAGGACCTCCTGTCCTTCATCGGACACTTTCTCCTTCCCCGACTCACAATGTGCCTCTCTTTCTCTGCCTTCTCCCATCGGGCAGTGATAGCATTTTGAGCAGGACAAAGGAAACGGTGGCAGTGACTGAGAAAGAGGAGGGACAGCTGGACGGTCACGGACACGAGATCGTGTTGCATGTCTGCACCTCTTTCTCTCTGCGTCCTCATTCCTTTCTTTCACTGTCTCCTCACCCTTTCCTGTCGCTTTACACTTTCACCTTCTTCCAGTTCCTCTTGTGCTCTCGGTTTCTCTTCTCACAACTGCGAATTCTGACTGTTGCTCATTCGATTTCTTACACCACATCCCACTGCCTCTGTCTGTCTGTCTCTCTGCTATTTCTTTTTTCTTGTTTTGTGTCCGTCTGTTCCCACTTTCCTCTATGTGGTCAGAGCCCCTGCAGTGGATTATCAGTCAGTTGACTCACAGAGGGCAGCCAAAGCCTCCAGTACAAACATGAGACAATATCCAAATGATTGGCTGGTTGGCTGTGGACCGTGGAAACAAGCCTCCATATCAGCTTGAGCCAGGCTCGGTCCACAGGTCTGCCCATAAACCATATTAGCCGGTAACACTGACACACTGCAGTGATTCTGTTTGCTTGCAGCAGCTGCTTTGCATGTAGTACAATCCAAAATGGAATGAATTATCTGAAAAATACAGAGGCTGCTATCGGTTGTTTTCACATATGGTTATTATGCATGTGGGTGGGAAGAGGAGTTTGGATTGCAGAAATCATGTTAAGTAATGCCAGTAGCTGTGTGTTACTGAGACCTCCTGTTCAGATTGTATTTTGTGGTGGCTGGTGAGGGCACGTTCGGCCATCAGTGAATTCAGCGAGTTTTGTTTTTGCTCAAGTTTTGATTCCTCACTTCCTGCATCTATTCTCAAAAGAAAAATAACTTCAATTTGGGCAAATACTGCAAACGTGGAGCACAGTCGAAGCAATTCCCTGCTGGAGCCAGGGGCTGTTGTACTAACTGCACTTTTGACATACAGGACTATTGACGGTCCAACCAGAGGCGATGGCAAGGAGTCTCAACATGTTCATGTTTTCTTTTTCTTTTTTCTTTTTTTTTCATGAAGCTAGCCCCCTCTTGTTTTATACATCAGTGCATGTTAAATGAATGAATCAATGCTTCAAAAAATTGACAAGCGATACGAGGGCCAGTTACAGTTTGAGCTCAAGGATAGAAAAATACCAGCTGTCTGTGACCTGATGTTAAACTTGGAAGCTGTAAGTTTTGTTGTATTTTATGTTGTCTTAGGTTTATTTTGCAGGTCAACTTGGTGTTAGCATGTAGTGCAACTAATGTGGCTACTACCACAGGCTGATTATCTTTGTTGTTACGCAGAAGCCGGCCAGTTTGGCTCTGTGATCCTCATCACCTGTGTGTGTGTGTGTTTGTGTTGCTGCTAAAATTAAATTTGCTTGATAGACACGTCCTGAAAGTAACAATATAGCTACGCACACCACGCTTAAATAACCACAGGAGAAATTCTGTCACCCCAACAGCCCTCTTGGAGCCCTATACTTTTTTTGCATGTAAGGCAGCTGTATTTATGTATACAGTATATCAAATCTTGCTTAGTGCACATTTTGTGGCATAGCTCTCATATATTTGCAAAAAGCTATGAATGAAGCAACCATTTGGTGTGATTTCTGACAACAGTGGGTGGTGAGCATCTGGGTTCTAGTATGCTAAACGTATATAATGCCTCTTTAATCTAAGGAACACATTGTCCCCAAATCTACTGGGTCTTCCAGTCCCATCTGCCTTCACTTATGCACTGCTGAAACTTAAGCTACCTCCAAGTGTTACGTCCATGTGTCTCCCTGCCTCGTCTGCCACCTCGCAGCTCATTACAGAGATACGGGGCCCTGCTCCTCTGCCCCCCAGCTACCTTTCTGCTCCGAGATGGAGAGCTGAAGTCATGGAAAATTCTGGAGCTCTGCTGATGATAGACAGTTTCCACGTCTGCTGTCCATCACCTTAGGTTACTTCTTTTCCACATTCCTCAGCTCACACTTCTTTAGTTCTTCTCACCTCAGCCAGGATTTGACAGACGTTCCTTCCACCCCCCTCCTTCCTGTCCTTTCCCGTCTTCCCTCCTTCCTGCCGTGTACCTGTATGGACAAGCTTTTGCCTGTCTCTGCAAACCCCTCTCATACACCCTCTTACCCCTCCCCTCCATAAATGTCAAAACTCGCCCAAGGGCCCCCAACCCAACTGCAGAATGTGTAATTCTGACCACGGCGTCACAAAACCACACTGTTCTCTAATGACATTTCGTGACATATGGACTGACATTGGTGACTCACATCATAACGACGACAAAGATTCTAGAAATGTAAATTGAATGGCTTACTCATGCTCTGTGCCTTTGGTTAACACACACAAAAAAACATCTTTTATTAACACCCCTGTGATTTTGGACACACTGTTATGAATAATGAATGAATGATGCTGATGGGAGGTCCAGCTACGCAGCCGCCACGGCCGCTGCAGCCTTTCAGTTCATCTAATTGAAACAAGTTCAATAGTGTCATGTCTGCTTTTATCTTCATCGTGTTTCCTTCATCCCTCCACCCCCCCCACTCTTATAATGAAAAGAACAGGCTGACAGCCATGAATATAGTCATGTGATCACAGATGTCCAGTAATATACGGGATGCGTTTCATTTCTCTCTTTTCATTTTTCATTTTCTTTTTCTCTCCAGCAGCTTTCATTAAATAGAAGTGGAATGTTTTTAATAATTCTCTTTTTTTTAATGTTGCCTTCAAAAAGGGCGAGAAAAAAAAATGTGAGGAACCCTCAGAATGATCTCCAGCCCACTACCCTCCATCTAACCCCACCCTTCTCTCCTCACCTCCATGCTTTCCCCCCCCCGCTCTGCCCTCGTGCGCTCAAACGTCTCTACATTATTACCAGATGCTTGGAGATGGAGGAGGTGGAGGAGATGGTGCCAGGGGCGTAGAGGTGTTGATAGTTAAACTTCAGCAACCCTGTGAATGTCCAGAAGCCTCCTCCTTACACACATACACAAAAATACACACACAGTCATCCTGCTTGGCTTCCCAACATGTGATGTTTTATTTCCTCCATTATCCTAAACAACCAGCACTTACAACACCTACCTGGACCATCTGCTCCTGTGAACACCTACAGCAAGACTCATCTACTTGGGCAGAAACCAGGATTTACTTTGAGGCTGAAGCTTGGTGAAGAATCCTCACCTGTATTTTACTTTTTTAAATGAAAGCCAGAGCTATAGACTATCTTTAAACTAGACTTGTCACAATAGCAGGGTTTTGGACTTCGATTGATACAAACAATCCTTGTATAAAAAACCTTGAACACTCGATACCTCTTTTGATAGCAGAACAAAAACGAAGAAAACATCATAGTCCCACAAGATATATTTTTTCCTTTTTCCTAAAATGAACAACCTGCACACGGCGCTGGTACAGAAAAAAATCATTGAACACTGTCTGACTGAACTGAACTGAGGTCTTCAATGACAAGTCCTGTGTGTAACCCACTCCATCCTGCATGTCTTCCTGTATATTTTGCATCCTTTGTTACTGTTCATACTACATCCCAGTGCACACACCTTTGGAGGAGCTGAAGTCAAGTTAGGCCAGTGGTTCTCAAACAGGTTCGCTCATCTGATAAACATTTTTGCTTTTTTACAGAAAGTGTAGTGTTTCTTTTTGAAAAGAGGCTGAAAAGATTTTGTAGACATTCATACTGAATAACAGCCAGTTTTCAGTTAGAAATCAATGTTGAAATCCTGGTTGGTGCTCACTGGGATGTGGCACATTCCAGTTTGCAGGATAAAAGCTGAAGTTGTAGTATAAAGATCTTGGACTGAGGATTCATTCACGGCACTGGTTCTCTATTTTAGGAAGTTACTACTCTTTAATAATGAAGAGGGGAACAAATCACTCTCCATACTGTCTGCCTCTGTGGTATGCAGTATGCCACGATTAAAGTGATACAAGGACACCGTGACACACTCCTTTCTTATGCTTCATTTTTCCTTTGATCTCGCTACGCTGGCGATTAGCATAGCGGCCTCATGCCAGTTTTGCCACATTCATTTTTTCCTCTTCTATTCTTATCAGCATCCGTCATCCTCATAATCTCTGCCTGTCAAACTCAATCTTCTTGCCATCGATTGTTTTCTGACATCATAAATGTGTTGTTTTTCTTGATATGGTATCTTGACTGAACATGTTTACATCAGCATGGCGGCACAGAGGCACAGTTTTCATCAATGAATTGGCGCACTGTTGTATAAATTCAAAGAGATTCCATTTAGAATAATTTAAAACCAATTAAAGCAGCAATTTCTTTCATTTTAAATGCTGGAACCAGATAATGTTTGATATTTCCTTGAAGGATTAACTGATTATCAAAACTGTTGCCAATTAATTTTCAATTTACTAAACAGTCCTTTCATCACTAAAATTAATTTTCTGAACCGGTTTTCTTCCGTACAAGAACTTTCATGTTCTTACAGTTCAGATGAAAGGACATTTTGAGAGTAGCTAGCTTCTGTATAAGTAAAACAGGATAATCAGATGGGGCATAACGTATGGAATTACATCTGAACATTGTCCGTGTCTTGAATCTTTGCTCTGTGTGGATAAAAGTTGAAGACTAATTGATGTGTGGATGTCATGATAAATAGGT